>NW_010608593.1:387629-410620 GCF_000705375.1 Tinamus guttatus
CTGCTGACAGGCGGTTGGAGCAATTGCCCTGCAGAGAAGGGCTGCTGCAAGGAGCCCAGCTGACCCAGGTACTTGCAGGTGCATGGCGCAAGAGGACACACTCCTCTGCTCAAAACTCCATCTCACTCTAAGCCTCGGAGCCCATTAGCCCAGCAGGCAAAGATTACCTGCCTGTCAGACACTGATTTATTAGAGCACATCACGACCAAGGGCTGGGAGACACAACAAATGGGTGCCTCTTCCCGGCTGCCTCCGGCGCTCTCAGCCCCGCAGCTGTCACGTTTTCTGGCTCCCAGTGCGGTCAGCTCAACACGCAGAGCATGGCAGGTTCAGCTGCACCTTCTGGAAAAAAAAAAAAGAAAAAAGATGTGAGTAACAAAAAAAAATGCCTTTGATACACTTCTTTTTTGCGATATCTGGCTGTGGTTTTACCAAGTGGAAGCTCCATACCAACCGCTTTTGCTCACCAGTTAATGCAAAATATTTTTTCTGTGCATTTAAGGACTTACAAAGGTTTGCTAAAAATCTAAAACACTTGTGTTTTTTTTTTTATTACTAGCAGATCTAATTGTGAGAGACCAGCCTTATGTTCCCAGTTGTGGAGTCCATTGAAAGCAGATACTTGTCTTCCTCTGCTTCTAAAATTTGATTACAGATGAATATTTCTGCTTCAAGTTAAATTCTTAAACAGAAAGGGAATATAGTTTCTAGGATGAGGTAATGACAATAGAAGAGATGAAGACATTTTTACGACTTGAACTTAAAATTTTAAGGAAATATTTTAGTCTATACCCTGTAAGCATATGTATTCTCTTACAGACTTGCATATGACAGGTGAAGTATATGTCATCAAATTGCTCAGAGCGAGAAGAATCGTTATTTCTAGATGTATTACTATTTATGGTAAGCGCAAAATTAGTCTCTCTGGAGTTAGTCACAGCCCATCTTCAAGGTGATGTTTTTGATAAAGGTCACCTGAATGACTAAATAACAGATCTGTCTTTCTGTTGTGTTTATGTTAACAAATAATTCATGAAGAGTCAGTCATTGGCACTCCAGTAGTTAAAAGCATGTTATAAGTGCTGGTGTTGCAGATAAATGTAAGCATAGCCATGAAAATTATCAGATTATTCTGGGCATCTCACTAAACAACTCTAATCTATAATAACCTGTAATAGTCAAATAACAAGTTATCAGATCGTATGCTAATATGTATTAAGTATGTATATATATACATTTGGCATTGATCTGACAAATAACAAAATCGATGTTATTTGTCACCAAGGCTCCTGAAGTGTCCAGGTCTTCCTTAAAAGATCCTATTTTGGTCATGTGGTCCTCCTTGAAGAGGAAATATATGCAGCACTTCACACTTCTTTTTGATTTGAGAATTTAGTGCTTGAGCAGAGCAACATGAGCTTGGTCAACATGCACATACAGATACAACATACAACATGCACATACAGATAACATCAGAGTCCATATCTTTATCACCTTAAAACTGTTCTTTTTCCTTAAAAAAGAAAAATCTTTTTTTGATCTGAGTCTATGGATTTTGGGCTCCTTTTTGGTATCATTTGTATAAATTTAGTTTATGCAGTAAAAAAATCAAATTTATATCTTACCACACAAGTTCAGGGAATTTTTCTTTCCCAAAACTGGTCTATTTCCTGTGAAATAGTATTACTAAGTTTTCCCCTACCAATATAAATGATGGCAGTTTGAAAACTTACATTTCAAGTCATAGTGATTTTAGGTAGAGGTGTTTTTGTATATCTAAGGCCAAGTCATAAGCGAGTATTGTATTTTCCTCCCCAAATGACTTAAAAGAATGAAGCAAGATTAAAATAGAAATCTGACAGCATTTTAAAATGCCAAAACATCGCATATAAACACATTTAAACACAGGATACTGTGGGAAATGTCAGACTAATTCCAGTCAAAATATGTAGTTAACTGGTGTTTCTATGTATGTGAATGCAAGCCCAATGAATATAGAATTTCAAGTATAATTGCATGGTATTTATGTAATACTATATAATTTGGTTGCCATAATGGCAAAAAGAAGTACTACTGTGTTGACTGACGGACAGATTGTTTAAAAAGTAATACATCGCTTATCAGCAAAACACTGTGTGACAATTTGACTGAAATAACCTGTGTAATGACATACTCACATGCAAAAACTCACATGCAAAAACTAGGTAATAACTAGTTAGATAATATCTATCTGTTTTTCAGGAAATGCTGTGTGTGTGTGTGTGTGAAATTTATTGTATTTAAACAACTAATTTAACAGAGACATGAAACAGATCGATTCTGTTCGCATACTTCTATCTGCAAAACTGCACTAGAAGAAAAGCCCAACCAATTATCAGTGAAAACGCAGCCTATTTTAAATGTATTTTCAGTAAATGTTACCAAGACTAATAAATAAGAGTAACATTATAGACATTCATATCCAATAGAAGAAATTTCCACAAAGGAAATAATAGAGAAAATAAGTATTAGCTGAATCCTACAAGGATACCAAAGATCCTTTGCATCCTACTGAGGTGCACTGTGAATATGTAGGGCCACCCATTGCTCAGGCCACTGACCAAATCTTTTGACAAGAAAATGGCCTTTTGTCTTATGTGAATATTTTCAGTAGAACCTGACGCATTGGTTGTCACCAAAATCATTTGCAATGATTGCACACTGAATTTCAAGAACTTTTGAGAAAAAAGCTTGAAATGTGTTTCGAAAATAATACAGAATCAAGTGAGTGTAAAATATTTTTTAAAGATAGATCAGAGTATTTCTGCATTCCTACACTAGCTTGCTCACAATTTTATGGAAGTGTTTTAAGTCCACTGGATTTTCTACTGTACCGGTCATGTATTTATGAAAAAAATAGCTATGGAATTTTCACACATAGAACAAATTAAAATGGTGATATTTCTCATTCTTTAGTAGTTCTCTTTCTGTCTTTCTGTGAGAGAGAGGGAGATCTAAGACTATACACATGCACACAGACACACTTATATATATATATCTTTATATATGTACATATATCTTTTAAAGCTCAGCTATGCCATTTTTATTAGAGGCAGCAGTCTCTATTAGAGTGCACCTCCCATCTATAGCTTTGGGGTAGCAGGCAACACGCTGTGAGTACTGAATAAAAGTGAAAGTTCTCTTGTGTCTTTCCAGAATCTCATTAATAAATTCCAGTTTCAGGCAGTAAAATCTCCAGCCAGTCCTCCTTCCCCTTCCCCCAGCCCATCAGCACCACATTGCAGCCTTTGAGCTGGGCCTCCCATGCTAGAAACTGCTGTAATCGAGCCTGAGCTCCAACCTCTTCACCCAAGACCTAAATAATTAAATTATGGTAATGTTGCTGGCAAGATGAAATCATCAGATGTCCTTAGTCTCTCGGTTTTAGCCAAACTCAATCCTGTCAAGTGTTTGAATAGTGTGATACCTTGATCACTTCAGGTTTGAAACTGAAGTACCAGATATATTTGATTTCCTCATGAGGAATCACAACTATTGAGTTGCTCTTATTGTCTCAGACACTTAATACTTTTGTTTTCTTAAATCTCTTTTTCGGACTTCATTCCAAAAACCAAAAAGAAATGTTATAGAACTTTCCCAACTTAAAGTTACATTGTATTTTTAAAGCAAAGAATATGCTATAGTCCGTGCATTTTTCTGGAGCCACGTTCTTTCCTTCAACTCTATTAGCAATTTTATTTACAGGGAATCCTCTTTGTATTCTTTTTCACAATATGACAAATGACAATATGGATAGGATGTTCTCCATCAAAAACAAAATGGAACATGTATTTGAAATACATGATGGGAAACCTTCATGATTAATATTTTGTAAAGGTGGAGATGAATAGAGTGGCTGATTAGGGTATTATCAAACCCTGCACACTTGGAAGGTTAGCTCCACTAATAAAGTAGTACTTACACAAATCTCTTGCTTTATTTTAGGTTATTTGATCATTCCATGGAAGGATTTAAAAACTGGGAGTTTATGACTACTCACTGCTGGAGTGAAAAAGCAGCCGGTGACTGGATCTTGGAAATCTGTGACACTCCTTCTCAGCTGAGAAATTTCAAGACTCCAGGTATGGCTCTGGCTTGTGTTTCAAAAGGATGCTTGAGGCTGTTAACATTCAACTATCCTCCTCCTTTTACTCACACCTCTGACATCCCGTTGGTTTGATGGGAAGACAGATAAAGAGCTATGCGTTACTCTTAATTGTGGTTATCAGTGGAGTCCTCATTTTTATGTTGCTGTTATTTGTCATTTAAAAGTTGTAGTTTGTCTTAATTCTGAGCTAACTTCTGGTTTTCATGGAGAGGTCACCTTCTCAGGGGATACACTGTGCCCTTTCTTGCCTTCAAAGCTGCCTCAACGTGTACAAAGTGATTTTGGCCATGTAGAGCTGGATCATCCTGTACTCGTGCATTCTTCAGACAGAGACAGAATATACAATAAAGAGATTTAATTCTTTTGTTTGTTAAAGAGCTAAATACTACTAATGTATTGGAAATTACTTATTATTAATACTAAATTATTAATGTTAATATATTTGATTGGACACCATGTCTGCAAGCTATCCTGTTGCATTAGAAGTGGTAAATCTAGTTAATTGCTACATCTAAAATGAATTATAAGAGTATAAGAGTCAAACTAATATCAAACATGGTTAGGATTGTCTTAACGATGTCATTAGAATATTAGATTGTAATTCGATAAACTACAAGATATATTACATCTCAGATAAGTAAACTCATGGAACAGGATTTTCTAATTGATTTGTTAAAAAGCAATTTTACATTTTAAGATACAGATTTTAACACAAAAAGAAAAATAGAACCATAAGAATGGTGACTGCATGGTGACTGGTGATTTTTAAGCAAGTGTATTCCTGAATGAGTAGGTTATTGAGTGTCACTGTTTGAATGACCCTTGCTGAAAATAATAAGAAATTTTATTGTTTTTAGTACTTAAAAAGGCACAAATAGAGGATTTTTGACCAGGATGCTAAATAATGTGCTTAAAAACTATATGATTAAAATAAGAAAAGTAGCACAATAGAATAAGTGCATGTAGCTGTTCATTCTAGAAAAAGGTTAATTGTTTCAATTCAACTTTGTCAAAGAGTAGCTCAAAAATATTACTGCCAGAAGCTGGGGAGATATTCTCCATGTAGGGGAGAATTCTCTGCTTTTTCTTTTCTTTTTCTTCCTCTTGATTGAAATTCAATTTGTTAAATTAGATTGAAATGAAAGCTACATGCCGTTTACCTATTCAAGGTAAACAAGTCTCTCTGAAAGGAGTTAACAGCTCTGAGAGGTTTGTCCCATTCCCTCTTAAAGCTTGCAGATGCAGCAGGACTATTTTCATGGTGATTCAGAGAAAGCCAAGGCACACTAGGAACCCTAATGTATGATCACGGGGTTGTATGGTGAACTTGTTTTCTCCCTGTTCCAAACAGTATATAGGCTAAACTCAAATGATTTTATACAGTTTAGTTTGGGCAAAAATATGCTCACTCATTTCAATATTATGACAATCTGGAAATAATGATTTTATGCTTCTTAGATGATTTTCTGTTCTGAAAATCCGAATCATAGGTCAGCCTCATCCAACTGCTGTTGAAATCAATGGTATTAACCTGAATGAGAATTCTAGTCCTTTATTTCTGCTGTTCATTAGCTAGCTGAATTGCATTCATTTTAGTAGAATAGGTGACCAAGTAGACAGTGTCTCTGCTATTAAATGTGTACATATATTTATATGTATATGTGTGTATACATGTACATGTATACATCTATATACTTTTTTTTCCCAGAATAAAGCACTTGTTACCTGTCTTGGTTGACAGCATCTGCAGTCTGATGAATCTTCTCTTTTAACAGACTAAACCTGCAGTCATAAGACAAAGTTGTTGAAGCTTGGCATGTAAAAAGAGGCCCATAAGTCCCAACTTAGCATGTGAAAAAGCAGTATGACTTTCAAAACTGCTGAGCAGTGAACAACTTCTTATAAAGTTTATGTATGTCTGTGGTAACTGTAGGGTGGTCAGTATTATTTAAATGTTAGCTTTGTACTCAGAGGTCTAACATTAAGCACAACATTTTGAAAATCTTGATTATCATCCTCTGGAGGTCTGAAGTAAAATAGGAGTACTGCCAGTGTTTCAGTTTTAACTTCATTTTATCCACACTCATCATTTCTCACCATCATTTCACACTAGTGACAGGATATGAATTGTACCCATTAATACTGAGCAGTTTCCAGGACATTAAATTAAACATTAAATGTCATTAATTTACATTCACTAAATGTATCAGGAAGAGCAACTGTTAACTATGGGCAAAACTTTACATTTCTTTTCTGTGTGTCCAGAGAATTTCCAGAGCTTTTGAATTTCGTAGAGGAGAGGTGCTACACAAAAACTATATAATGTAAATTTAATCAGATAATTGAAAGAAAATGTTTGAGACAGAACTGACTTACACTTGTTATTTCGGAAGGAGCCAGGAGCTCCTCTAGCTTGAAGGACAAGCTGGGGCAGCTTCTCACTGCTGTGTTTCCCAGCACCCAGAGGTTCACCCAACAAGGAGTAAAGATAGCCAGAGCACAACACATTTTGGCCATTCCCCCCTTTTCCCTGCCCTGGCATGCTGCCTGTATTAACGCTTGGAAAGGAGGTCACACGGAGCCGTTTTGGAAGCTGTCCACCTGGGCTACTCTCCAGACGTGGTTTACAGCCCTTTTATGTCACCAGGACAGCCTGAAAGAGACCAGCTACATTTCCAGCTTTACGCTTTAAAGCCTGTTCCTGCAAAATATTTTGTTTATTTGTTTAAGTATGAGTAGCCCTATGGTTTTGTTGATTTACTGATTTCAGTACTTCATATATACTCTTCCCACCGTACAGTGGCTGATCTTGTGGAACTGATTTCTTTGCTCTTTGAGGAGCTCTTTGCTCTGCTTTTACTCATGTAAAAGGCGTTGGCAAGACCAAGAGATACGAAGATCTGCCTGACCAGGGTGGCGGAGGAAGCTACTGTGCTCAAAGAATCCTGCTGGAAAACTTGTTCATTACTATCTTTTAACCTCAGCATAAACAGTTTTTAAAAAACTTGTTAGTTTTCGATATGCATTTGTATCTCAGAAGATGCAATATGTAGTTTGTGGTAGCCTCGGCCTCCAGGCTCCCGGTGTTTGCCTCATGACAGAAGCTGTACCATAACATTTCTGTCCAGAACAATATGAAAGCGCTTCCCTGTATTAGCAGTGGACAAACTCAGCCTCTTGGGCGTGTTAGGATAGGTCTCCACACTGATGTTAGGTAAGTTAAAGATGCCTGAATACGATTTATGATGCCTCTCCACTTTATCACTGTAGTCTGCACTTTATCACGCTGATATCACTATCATGCCTGTTTCTTGTTTCTGTGTGTGCACGTATTTCTTTAGCTATTGAAAAGCATTATAATTAAGAGCTGCAGTTCTCCTATAATCAAATTGAGAACAAAGAGCCAACATGTCATCATACCCCAGCTTGGAAAGGTATTGCCACATCTGTTACCCGTAAAGAAATATAGGGTCCAGTTCATAAAAATAGTTCCTGTGATTTCTGCATTTAATTCTGTACAGTTTATGGAGGTAGACATGTGCTTGCTGTGAAACACAGTGATATACCCTGTCTCCTATACATATAATGTGGGACCTGTTATGTACTAAATACAAGCAGGGTAAGGGATTATTCTAGCCAAACGAAATGATGGAATCAGGTAAAAATGGGAATAGAATGATTTTGGCTCAAATATGCATACTTTGTTTTTTCATTATAAAAATGTGTGTGTGTATGTATATACTTATTTACTGAAATATTTTCATTGTGCAAATTAAACATGCCTTTAGGCAAACTTCATTTATTTGCTGGCAAGTCACATGGATTTTCTCTCTATTTACTGAACCATTCCTAAAAGGAAACTAATCTCCTGAGAGATTATACCCCTCACTGCCCTGCTGCACTAGATATACTTCTAAGGCCCAAATCCTTGCTGCAGGTATGTTGGTACAAGCCCTTCCGTGTGTGTGTAGTCCAGACACACCAGTACACTGTGCTTGAGAAGCACTTTTGCCTGTTAGCGAGTCCTTGCAGATATTACTTTCTAGTATTCAATATTTTTACCAGTGTTCTGGAAAAAATATAAAATCAACACTTGGAAAGTTTAGTGTTCATTAGAGCAAAATAATAATGAGGATGGAAAGGTCTGGATAACTTAGCAAAACACATATTTTTTGATTGCATTGCATATTGTGGCCAATGCAAGGAGTCTGTTAAATCAGAAAAGGGGCAGAGATTGTATGCAGAGAAACTGTAGCTTTGAAAAGGCAATAGAGATGAATGTTTGTGTAGTTAAGCACGACTTCCCCATATAACAATTTTACTAAAAGGAAAGAGTCATTAAGAACACAGCTGAATCACTTCAAAACCCAGCTGAATTCACGAAAGAACATTGAGAAGTGACCTGATCTCTAAGTGTCTGCAAAAGGAAAAAATACGTGATTTGGAGTCTCTTTAATCTAGTGGGTTCTAAAGAATTACATGGCTGCAAGCTAGACCTAGGAAAAGGCAAATAGAAAATAAGGTGTGTAGAGTTTGACAGCTGAGGTAATTAGTCAGCTGTTTGGCTGAGGTAGGTTCTTCAATTACTTTTTGAAATCAAGATTGAAAGTCTCTTTAAAAGTAAGGCTTTGCTTCAGCTACAAGGAGATGAAAATTACTGTGCAAAAGAACTGTTTTATGATGTTGAGTCTTCCCTATACTCTTTTCTTTAAAATTGAGTGTAGAACAGAGAAGTTTTATGTACAGTGTAGAAATTTCTATCAAATAAAGATTAAATTGGATAGGCAGAGACAGTGAGATAGCAGTTTTATTACCATCTTTAACCCCAATTTAAAACCCCAGTGTGAAACAGTTTAAAAGAATTAGGTTGTCATCTGTCAGTTAACTGTCATTCCTCAGTGAAATCCATGGCTTTCATTATTGTTGCTTAATGTTTGATAGACAAATGTAAACCCAGAGAGACAATGTTCAGTTTTGTTTTTGTCCTCAGAGGATACCAGATGACATTGTGAAAATACAGAAAAATAACTTGATTTTAATAATGATCAAAGTAATTTGCTTGCCCAGGTTGTAAAAACCTCAAGCAACAAGTCATTGAGTGGCACTGAATTTAGTTTTAAAGGAAGTATATTAAATGATTTTCCTTTGGGGAGACTTAGCTGGATTACTTGCTTTTTCCTAAATCAGCACCTCAAGGTAAGAGTATTTTAACCACAGAAAAGCCTCTGAAAATAGGATCTTTCAAATTTAGAAAAGAAATGTTCCCAGCTCCCCTCTTCCCTCTCTTTTCTGATGAGAAATTGACATTTGTAACTTGCTGCTTCAACACAGATAAGTAGACTCAAATGAACAGGATGAGACAAGACTTGCTCCCCACCTTCTCAAGCAGGGATGCATTTTCCATGCATTATTACCCTTAATCTTTTCTTGTGGCCTGAATCCTTTTGTTCTTTCACAGAATTAATTCACAGGGGAGTAAAGACATGGAGGTGGAGGCTGCAAGTTCACACCTCTTGTCCTGATAGCTTGAATTGATGACTTGATATACATTTATCTGTCCATTCCTCCACAAAATATTTGCCAAAAAAGTAAGATTCAGGCAAGCAGACGATTTTTTCTTTCCTCACTCAAGTGTTGAGAGAATAAAATAATAGTGACAAACTCAGACAATACGGTGATATATCTGCCGGAGAACTAGGACAAGTGAATTAGAAGTTATGCTGTTTTGGGAGGGGGCATTGGTGTCCTACCATGGAAATGTTAAAAGATTGTTTGTGTATATTCATCAAGATATATCCTGTAAGGCCAATGAAAAATACTCTTGAGTGTTAACTAAAACATAACCCCTTTATTAAATCTGAGTTCTGAATATGTAGCTATGAACTCGCGAAATCATGTTTACTAATAATAACTTTCGGTGAGACAGAAAGTAGGAATCAATTTTTAAAGCTAGATTTTGAATATTTACTTTCTAGGCAAATTGAAAGAATGGTCCTTAGTACTGTATGGAACATCCATCCAGCCTTACTCACCAAGAAATGATTTTCCAAAAGTGGAACGAGTGCGCTCTAGTCCGGTTGAAGACCCTACAGAAGATTATGGAACAGATGACTATTCAGGTGAGTGCTGTGAAGTATCATTCATTTACTCTGTGCATCAACTGAACCCATAATAAGTTGAAGCAGTAACTTCAAACTCTGCATATAAAAACTGTTTCCGTCATAGGGCTTTGTATTGCCAGTGCTATGGTCAGACATTATCCAGACTCCGACTTGCTTATTCAATATTCCCCTTTCCACATTTTGGGTCTTTTGGTGGTTTTGTGTTAGTTCCAGACTATGATTCTGACCTGACAGTAGGATTTGTGGCCTTTCTGGTCTGGGTAACAATTAGATGGTATTGAAAGTTCCAGAAAGAAAATTACAGATAAATAACTAAAATTTGTGAAATGGAAACTATACTTATAGTTAAATTTTATCTGACTAGAAGAACAAAGTAATATTTACATTTCATTTAATTAGTTAGGATTTCTGTAGCAGAACTGGTACTAATTATGCAGGGTTTATAGTAATTATGCATATGAAAATTAATACTCTGAGGCTAAAACACAGTGACTGACAGGATGTCAATTCAAATAAAATTACATGGGGATTTTCCCATATGGGGGTGGGAGCAGAGGGAGTTCAGTGAAGTGGTTTTTTCTCTTAATATCAGAATTATGTGTTTGTTAATTAAAAATTACATTTGCATTTTTGTTTTTTTATAAGCATAAAAGTCTTTTTTTTAACATATAGTTAAGATGCTATGAAGAATGCACTGCTTTTGTTATATATGTGTGTGTATATGTTTGTGTGTGTCATATAAATACATGCTGTTTTCCACTGATCGCTGTAAAAGTTTTTCATTGTTTACATTAGATTTTAATAGACTTTTGGTGCAGAGGAGTGAGTCAAGTTTGCAGCATCTGACGTGTAACCCAACAGCGCCACGAGCTTTCTGTAGATGGTTAGGACTGTTTAATCTTCAGTTTCTGTTATTACCGTCTCCTGCTGCAGCACATCAGACACCCAGTGAAAATTCCTTAACTACTTATTTTGGTAGGTGATGAAGCACTCTTAGAGGGTCAGGAAAACAGACAAGAGGATTGTTTATATTTTCTGGTCCTGCTACACAGATAGTGTACAGTGACTGCTTAAGAGACTTCAGGTATCAGTCACATTTAAGCCATTAGCAATACTAAATGACATTACCAGCAGGTATTATAAAGCACTGTAGCTCGTTCATTTTTCCAATGCAATCAACAATGACTCAGTTTTCCATAAGATGAATAAAGATCCACAGCAATGGCTCACATGAGTCAAAGGCATATGTTTGCCCTTTTCAGACACAAATATGTAGAGAAAAAGTATGCCAGGATTTTCCCATTGACGTCCATGTACATTCCAAAAGCTTGTCCAAAATCTTATTGCAAGCCACTGTGACAAGGATTGCCTCGAGGCAGTCACCTGAGCCCTACAAGGTTGGCAAGGTTTCTTCTACCCCAGGCATTCCTCTCTTCAGTCTCACCATTCACATCTGTCCAAGTACAGAGTTTGGACTTTGCAGGGTACCAAAAATGAGCTGATTTCAGCTTTGTTAATGAATTATTTGTTAGTGAACTCCTTCTGAACTATTATCAAATGTGATTTGTAGAGTATTATCATTATATTTAGAGGAGCCTTGCAATGGAGAAAACACTTAGAACTGAAGCCAAGACTGTTATCTAATCTCTGCAATGGATGTCATCATCATAAAAAAAACTCAAGTAACAGGCAAAAAACAAAAAACCCTCACTTGAAGAGGAGTGGCAAATAAAGCTTACTTTACTATTTTACTTCTGTGATGTGTCATACAGTCCAGGAGTGGGAGACAAGACCTTTAGAAGAAATTATTTCAAAGAAAGAGATGCATGCAGGCTTGGCCTAATGGACTAGATAGCGGTCTTCCTGTGGTGTCGGTTTTGGTTATCAATCAGCACCATGCTTTAGGAGAGGAAGAAGAGAAAAAAGATACAACAACGGAAATGACAGAGGCAGGAGAAGCATTCAGAGCCTTTGTCTTTATTGTAGGTACCGTGAAGAGCAGGGCTGAGGGTTAACGTAAAAAAATGGGTCCTAGCTGTAGAGAGCTGTATGGATTACCTAAAGGCACATAGTTATTTGGGCTTCCATATATGCTATAATACCTGCAGTACATGTAACTTGCATCTCTGCTGTAAAGGTCACTCACTTCTTCAGCTTTTGTTGCATGAACAAAATCACTTCACTACAAGCTTGCCTAAAGTTTGGAGGAATTTCAGAGTGTCATTTCATTTGCCAGAGAAATCACCCATATGCCCTGCTCCCGTACATAAAGGCAGGAGTCAGCAAAGCGCTCCTTCTTTAGCTAGAAGTCCTATCCGAAAACAGTAAAGGTGAGGGTCTGGTGAGATGGAAGATTTGCTAATCAGCAAGCAGTGGCTTTTGCAGCAAGGAACAGCACAGAGGCAGGAGAGCCAGGACCCTAGGGGCTGGTGCTCGTGCGTTGTGGTCATCACCTAAAAGATTTGTCGCTCATTCAATAACCCAAGTAGCTACCAAATAAAATCCAGAATGTTTTCTAATTCATGAGGAAAGAATCTCTCTTGAACCAGAAATAGTTTCTGATAGCTTCCAAAGTGCTTGCTAAAAAATTTCTAAGCCCTTCTCTTTACAGCAGAGCCAAGTTACTATTCGACTTCAGACCATGTAGGTAAACATGGTAACTGAATTCTACATTAAAATATTATGTTTTGAAAGATACTAACTACCAGCCTACTAGGGAAGTACTAATATTCCTCCCGGATTTGTTGTTTTATTATAGGCCCTTGCAATGCAGAATGCAGTAAAGTAGGGTGCGATGGGCCAGGACCAGACCACTGTACTGACTGCCTACACTACTACTACAAATCCAAGAATAACACGCGGTAAGACCAAATAGAAAATCTTTACTTCATGGATTCCCTGGGGTATGGCTTAAATTCCGGAGGAAGAAAAAACCTATCTAATCAGACTATAAAGTACAGCCTTCGAACACCTTCTCTGATTGTTTCCCTTTCTCTTGATTATTTTTCATGAGATGGCTATATATATAGCTGTGATAGCTCTTACAGCTTCTGTGATTGAGTTTGAAAAAGACAGAGAGAAATGTAGATGGTTAGAAATGATACCACAAGACTGCCTGACAAGGTTATGCCACTGTAGGCTGTTGGGAAAGAAAGAGAAGACAAGAGGCAGTTTGATTCATTGCTTGGGAGGGTCACATTTTAGTAAACTGGTGATCATTAGAAAAACAGCAATGCTGGTAACTACTTCTGCTTTGCAGTCATGGTACAATAATGTGGTGCCAGGTAATTCTATTAAGAACTCTACCTTTTCTCCCTGCAGGATCTGTGTTTCCAATTGCCCGCCTGGCCACTACAGTGCAGACAAGAAACGCTGTAAAAAATGCTCTCCGAATTGTGAAACCTGTGTTGGAGGTCACAGTGACCAGTGCATGACCTGTAAATCGGGCTACTACCTGAATGAAGTCACCAATAGCTGCATTACCAGCTGCCCAGATGGGTTTTATCTCGATAAGAGTTAGTATTTCATATTGTTTCTTTACTGTAGGCTACAGAATTTCATCTGGGAAGGCTGCTGGAATACTTGCAACCCAGGGATGCATATGTTCGTGAATTTATCTCTGCTCATTAATTTTTACATGCTTACTGTGATTAAGAATCTCCTCAAAAATTAATCCAGGAATCTGCTTTCACAGATAGCTTTTAAAAATCATACTTTGCAGTAGGATGACTTTTTTGCTTGTGGCTGAGAGGAACAGCAACACAATGAGGGCAGTGCAAGGACAAACTGGTTGCAGGACAGTGTGGGTTGTCACTACTGGGGAACAGCACCCTAATTCTGGACGTAAAGCGTCCTTTCTTCCTCCAAACCCAAATGCCGTGGCACTTCCACCACCCTGTGCACACAGAAGAAATAGCCAATAAATCCTAAACAGAGACTGAGCTTGTATTATACACGAAGGATAGATGGGCCCCTCTGGTATAAAAAAAAATGTTTGTAATTATGTTTTTAACAGACTTAAGTATCTGCGATGTTGTGATGACCCCAGAGCCGTAATGTTCTGCCGTGTGACACCTGGGTTCAGTTTACTCCTATGACTGCTAAGCAGAGTGCCCATGTTTAATTGCCAACTTTGACTACTAAAAATACTCAGACAGGCATTCAAGCATGTGCTTAAACTCCACTGACTTCATTTAGCTTTAGGCACATGCTTAAAAGATAAATATGTGCTCAAGAACTTTTGTCAACTGGATATCTTACCTTTTGCTTTCTATACCAGGAAGTTTTATGTTCATTTTTGAGGATTAGTAAATGCAGCTGCTACTTTTATTTTTCCATTTTCACTGTCTGAAAAGCACAGTGTGGGGGATTCCCTTCTGCCCAGTCAAGATAGATAGATAAAACCTTAGGATTAAATAGGAATGTCATTTTTGTCTTCTCAGAGAGGTACACAGAAAAGCACCTCAAAAGGTAGAAGGTCTGAAGACAGAGTGATCTCCCTCCAAGGAAGGAGTTTTTGAGATTAAAAGGCAGATATAAAGTAATTTATGTCTTGTTAAGATCAGAAGTATCCTTGCAGGTGTGTTCTTGAACACCTGATGAGGTAAGGCAGGACAGGCTGCTTATTTGGAAGGTATAGGAGGCAAGAGATTTACTGGATCACATTGCATTCAGCACTCTATACTCTTGCTATGTGAAAAGATTGTTTAAGTCCATAATATAAATTATTAAGCATATTAATGAAGGCTTTTCAACAACGTCAAAGCATGTTCTAGTAGAATTTAGCTATTTTAGCTATTAGCTGTTTTAGTTTAGCTTTCTGTTTGCATTTCTGATGTCACACTGTAAAAGGAAGAAATCATCTAATAGTATATCCATATAATTTTACTAAATGTAACTGACCAGGTTTTTCCGGGCCATTTTCTTTCCTTTTTTTTTTTTTTTTCTGCTTTTTTGCTTTGTAGGTAAGATGGTTTGCCGAAAATGCAGTGAAAATTGCAAGACGTGTATTGAATTCCAAATCTGCACAGAATGCAAACACGGCCTAAGGTAAGAAAATGATGGATGTCACTAAACACAGTTGTGGAAGAGGCTTATGAGTCAATGGATGTACAAAGTCATATAGCTATTTAACCTTGACTAGCCCTCATTTCATGTGTCTTATTGCTGTTCAGGTGTTTTCTTGTGCCACTATGTGCCTTTTTGGCTAACAATGGGTTTTTAGAAGACCTTTCATTTCAAGTAAAATAAAACCCGCAGTCGTATGGAAAGCTGGCTTCTTCACTGTTTTCGACCTAGAGTGCATCCGTCAAGGATTATTTTAGCAGTAGAGCTGGTGAATTGTATTAATCCTACTGATTCATTCCTCTGATAGTTGGAAACTATTTTCTTATCTTTATTGTGTCTCCTCATATATCCAATCATTCACTTATCTCAGGTACCTCAGGCTCAATTCCATTACAATACAGTTTGCACACATATTAAACAGCAGTGGATATTTTTTTTTTTGGTGGAGGAACTTAATCATTCTTGAAACCGATAGGTAAAGTCCATGCAGCAACACTACCCATTTCAAACTCCCTTGTGAATGAATGACCTTTAGATCCAAGTCGCAAAGGTCAAAAGTTTTATAAGACTTGTAAGTGGTCGTGTGCTGGTTTTATGCCACAAAGAACACGAGGTATCTGAAGGGATTCCTCTTTCAGAATGTGCATGTTCTGGGAATGCCTAACACGGGGCTTTTACCTTCAGTCAGGTGAGTTTTCATCTTTCAGCCAGCAAAAGCTGAATGTTGTTTAGAAGTTTCCATAACAGACAATATATATCGGAAGACCCACATTACAACATGTAACTTCACAGGACACAGTCTGTAAGAAAGAATTTTATTTATCACTCAAAAAATGCATTTGTGTATTTTCCTGTCAGTTAACACAAACACTAGATTGCAGTGTTGAAGAAAGGAGACAAGCCTGATGTTTGTGAGAAGAGAATATGAAATAAAAGAGAAAAAAAAGACCCCACATTTCTTGTTTTCTTGGACAATATTAACAGGCTGAGACTGCTTTGGGTAACTTCTTGAACAAGCACCATCTGTGTGGGTGTGACAAATTAATGGAGCCTTGCAGGACATCCATTTCATACTCCCCACTTATTCAGCACGTGCTCCCTTTTTTTGTCCTTCATGTATGAGCAGAGCACTCAGTGGAACTTGGGAGACCTGGATTTGATTTCTGGTTCTGGTATTTATCCATTGAGTAAATGTAGGCAAATTATTAGCTTTCCTGTCTATAAAAAGATGATAATGCTATCTGCTTCGTAAAGCATTTTGAATGCGTGATTGAGGGGAAAAAATAAGCAGGCAGGTTTCTCTACATTTGTTGGATTACTAATTTAAACATTTTTTTCTGTACTGGGACCATATGCACTCTTGAAAATGTTCAGTGGTGCTGACACACAGAATTTTTACTGGATCCAGTCAGTATAGCAGGATTAATACCCTATTTGGGTTGCAATCTGTAGAACTGCAGGTTAGTTTTAGAGACACAACTGAACTGGATGAAAGCTGAAATTCCACAGAGGACGGCAAATATGTCAGAGAAGTCCTAGCTTATAAGGTGCCTAGAGCAGGGTCTTTTTAACATGAAAGCATAAACATCTACTTATGGAGAAACATGGAAATGTGGCTCCTTATGCTGTTCGTTTTTTCTCTGTTACTTGCCGTTTTATGCTATCACTCAAACGTGCCTGCGGGCAGAATCTTTACGCAGAGCTGGTACTCAGTTTGGAGATGGGAAAGCGAACTGCTATTGCAGGAAGAGGTGGTGATTTCCTGCGCCATGAGTTTATCTCTAGGCTGTGCTGTGGCGTGGTATTGGGAGATGCTGCCGGTCTTTCAAGAGCAGCATGAGATCTTGTTAACAAGTTCCTCGGCATTTTTTTTTTAATGCAGTAATGCTGTCCCTGTGCCAAATTCCTCATGGGCAATTGCGTTTTACATGCCTGAATTTTCAATGCTCTTTGGCACTGTTCATTTTTTTTTCTGTCCTTTACTACTTGGAGTATTTACTAGGAGTCCGTAAATGGCTGCTGTACTTCACCATAGGCAATATTGCATTTCATTCCCACTGGAAATGATTGCAGTCCCTAAATTTATAAAGCAGTGCAGAGCAGTGAAGGAAGCTGGTCCACATTAATAATTTTTTTGTTCTTTTATTAAAAAAGACTTAGTGGTTTGTGAATGAGCTTGTTGTTCTCTGCTGCTGTTGTCTGTTCAGGGGTCAAACACTGTGATTTTTTCCTTTTTACAATAGTTTGCATGGATCCAAATGCGCTATCCGCTGTGAAGAAGGAAAATACCATAGTGGTAGTGATTGTGAACCTTGCCACCGTTCCTGTGCAACTTGTGCAGGTACTTCATTGACACTCATTTGGTTCTTTTTGTTTCCTCTATGTAATTGCCTCCAATTTTATTTTACTGTAGCATAGTTCCAGTACAACATAACTGCTGACTTACTGTAAAATCTTAATTCTCTCGGTAGCTCTTTAGTACATTTTAAGTTTGACAAACATCTTTCAGTTAACATGAAAATCTAAGTTTTCTAGTTGAAAGTGCATGAACAGTCTTTAGTTTTAATGGAGCTCATTCTGATTTCTAATTATGCCTCCATTGTCTTTCTGGAAAGGAAGGAATGATTGATAGATTTTTTGGCAGCTTTACAGTTGCCAATATCCATTTTTTTTGGAAAAAGATATACTGAAATTATGTAATGTAATATAATTCTAGCCTTATATCTTTATTCTTTGATGTTACTGTCTGCAATGTGCAGCAGCAGAAAGGAAGACAGACAAGTAAAATCTGATAAAGTTTTGCTAGGGTTAGGCGATGGTGGGAACTGGCCACTAATACAGTGTACTTTATTGCATTTAAGGTGCTGGAGTAGACTCTTGTATAAACTGCACACAGGGCTATTTTATGGAAGACGGAAGATGTGTGCAATCCTGTAGTAGTGGTTATTACCTTGATCACTCTACTGAAAGTGGTTATAAAACCTGCAAAAGGTAGGAAGGTTCTTCTTTGGCTAATGTATGTGTCTAATGTTTGTCAGCCTGTTTGTTAGTTATTATTGTGTAGGAAAAGATAAGTAGCAATTACCTGATCATAAAACCTCTTCTGACTTAAAAAAAAAATAGGAGAAATATACTGCATGCTAAGCAAATAAAGGAAAAGAGTTTCTTACTTTAATATGAGTTATATTCAGGCAGATCTTTTTAAAGTATTTTTTTTTGCAATTATATATGCCCCCTTCACTTTTGAAAGCCTGTAGTGAGAATCTGAGCAAATATGCAAATAAATGTGGAAGTTACAGATATAGCCAAGGAATCTCATCAAACTAAAAATGTCAAACTATGATTTTTAATAACAAGTCAATTGCTATTTGTAAGGACCATTCCAGCTCTTCAGCTGCACGGAACAGACGTGGCACAAATATAATATCAGATGGCTGTCCAAAATAGCTCATCTGACTCAGTATACAAATAGGTGGATAAGTCTTGGGCAGGGTTGTGCTGTGCAAAAAAGGGCCGTTTTTTCTCTTCCATTCTTTGTTAAACAAATACCACAAGTCCTTTGGAATCATTTGTTACTGACTTGCACAGGGCAAGAAGGAAATCACCATGTGTTATAGTTTTCAATAATAAAAAAAAAGAACAATCATTGCACAAAAATTTGATGTAGCTTGAAGGGTGATGAAAGGACAGGGCTGCAGGCTGGTCCTTTCTACCCTGTGGTTTTGAGACTGTCCCTTCGTAGTGCATGAGTACACAATGTGTTTCACATCTTTTCTGGTTACATCTGCATTTTTCCAAAATGTGAGAATAATACAGCAAATTAATTAAAAATATGTATATATATGAATGAAGATTGATGTAGAGGGAAGGAACGGGATTGGGTTTATAGTGGGAAACTTGGGGGTTTTGTGTTTTTTTGTTAAATTAAAGCAGCTGATTGATAGAGCTGCAAACGGCACGCAGGCCCTTTGCGGTGGCCAGGCGGTGCCCCGGGCCGGCCCGCGTTGTGCGAGCGGCCCGCGTGGCCAACGTGTGGCTCTGTGTTCCAGATGTGACGCCAGCTGCGTGGAGTGCAGCGGCCACGGGGAGCGGAACTGCACAAGCTGTCCCAGCGGCTACAACCTCGACTCGGGTGTCTGCGTGGTGGGAACCGTCTGCAAGGATGGTGAGTGCCGCTCTCTGGGAAGATTCGTGTTGCAAACACCAGCTTCTTCTGGTACATGTATTGGGTTGGCTCAGTCTCTTTCTTCTCCTTTCTTACAACCTTGATCTTAGCTCTACATTATTTCTTAGTGTTCTCAGGTTTATAAAAAGAAAAAAACTACTTTAATGTGCATTAATAGGATTATTCACATGTGCTTTAACTGAATTGTCCCTCCCTGCGATCTATTTTCATTCTGTGTCTGTTCTTCAAAAGCCATTGCTTTCTAAAGAATCTTTTTAAGTAAAAATCCTAATGTATTGTCAAAGGAACTGCCAATAGAATCATATTTGTCTATTTTGCCGCTTTAAAGTGTGAAAATACTGATATTTAAAATCCTTTTAGTTATCTGTAGTACTATTTAAATTATGTGAAGGGCTAGCAAGAAGAACAGAAATAACTTTGAATAGGTAGAACCCAGTCTGTGGTGAATCTTGAACTTCTGCTGAGAGAACCAAGACACCATGCTTACTGCATAAGATTGTCTTATTATTCACCGTTATTCATTCCTTAGAACATACAGTTATATGTATGTAATTATTATATATACATACACACATGTATATAACTATTTTTTATATATATATATAATGGCATATATATATAATGGCATGCTTGCCTAGAAACATTGCAGTATGAATTACATCTTGCTACAGTCCAACAGTTGCAGTCCAACTGTAAAATCATACCAGGACAAAACCAGATGTAAAACAGTGTGAAAAAAGCCAACATCAAATGTGGTAAAAGGTAATAATGAGTTTTGGGTCCAGGTCACTCCAGTGGGATTCAGTAGGAGTTTTATCAGAGATTTTTTTTTTTAAGTAGCAGGGTGAAGTCTTGTTTCTGTGGATCTTTTACCATTCCTATAGGATTTTAGGCCTTCTAACTTAGAAAACTATGTTATCCAGTTTCAAATCACACTGCAGTATGAAAAGTAAACAGATCGTGAGACCTTTTCATATCAGGATTTTAGGAAAAAAAACACATTGTCATGTTTAACTAGTGTGAAGCAGGTCAGGCATACACAGACAAGTGAAAAGGAAGTTTGCTATAACAAGCCTTGGGTAGCCACAGTCCCATTATTACACTGCAGTTCAGTGCTGCAATGCAAACTTCCAATATATTGGTTTGATCTTCAATATGCTAGGATAAATTCATCCTCATCTGCACACATGCAACCCAAAAGGGTCTACAGAAGAAGAAATATAACCAAGGGTTGAAGTTACTTCCTTCATTTATGTAGAAGCAGAACAGAAATAGCAGGAGAGCAGAAAGAGCTCAGGCAAAGGAATTTAACGTGCCTGAAATTCCCACCTTTATCTTGAAATATTAAGGTAATGAGGTTTTTTCCACACTCAACCCAAAGCTCTCTGCTTTCTCCAGTGTGCATACTGTTGATGGACTTGAATTCAACCACAAAGCAGCAAATGCAGAGAAATGGGGTTCACTGGTGTCTTACAAAACTACGTAATCTTGAGCAGAGCTGAGATCTCTGAGGAGGCCCTGTGAACTGAACATTTTTATTAGTATTTCCAAGGCAGAAAGCTTGTACGTAAGTTGTGCCACGCAGCAGCACCACTCATGAGCCTGGGTCCTCACCTTGGATCCATGCCTAGCTGCAAGGCTGAGAGCTCCCCATCTCATTGCTGTTTCCCTGTTGCCTTCCCAGTTGCCACGGGAAGGAACCCACCCTGTGGCACGTGCTCTCCACAGCACAGGGTAGCGAAGGAAAATAGGCCTTTTCTTGTATAAGTTACCAGGTGCAGAGGGTGTCATTTCACTGCTTGTAAATGGAGCACTGTGTAACCTGTTCTGTAGAGTATGCATTTCTGTTGAGAATGTTTTATTCTTTTTCTGTGATTTGACTGTTTTATCCTGTTGATTCATAAATACTGAGAAAAAAAAATCCTTTGCTGTAAATATCACTGTTTTCTAATTATTCTCTTTCTAATCTTTTTTTCCCTTTCACAAATGGATACCAATCATTCCCTGTCGGACCACACAATACCTCTTCCTGAAACAAAAAAAAATGCTGTTGACTGAAATTCCTTTTGATGGACCAAATTTCCTCCTTGCTACCTGCTCCTGAATGGTCTCTTCAACCAAATCTGCCTGTCTGACCAATTAAACCTTCCTCCATTGCCCACACCATGCTCTCCAAACCTGCAACTTCCCCTCCTTCTCTTCCCACCCCCCCCCCTCCGGAAGCCACGGAAGAGTCTTGGGCCGAGGGCGGATTCTGTATGCTGGTGAAAAAGAACAATCTCTGCCAGCGGAAAGTGCTTCAGCAACTGTGTTGCAGAACATGTACGCACAAGGGGTGAGCTGACGCCTCCCAGGGTCCTCTTGCTCCTGTAGACTTATAGATTAATACATATTATTGAAAAAGGAAAGAAAAAAAAAAAAGCCACCTCTCTCTCTCTCTCTCCTTCCTTTTTGTCTGGGGATATAGTGAACTGTTTGTCGGGACTTAAATGGAAAAAACTACAACACGCCTACCTTTCATAACTGGGTGTTTAGAGCTAAGCATCCAGGATCACAGAGTCAGTATTGTGTGACCAAAGCATTTGATGCCAAAATTAATGTTTAACTCATGATTTGATTTCCTGTCAACTTTAGGATTATTCCTGTTTTTTGAAGGGCCTTTTTCTTCCCTTTTTTTTTCCTACTTGTTTCCCCTTCAAGATTTTTAAAGAGTATTTCAAGAGTACACCACACGTTTACATGGATTAAAACTAAACAGTACAAAAATGTTTGCATCAGCCTTTTTTGTGCTGTATATAGACATAGGGGAAACTTGAGGAAATTAGTCCCTGAGGGAATCAGAAACGTCATCAGCTGCAGGACTAAGTTCTGCACCTTTTGTAACAGAAGTTAAAAAAAAAAAAAAAAAAAAAAGTGATCATTTCTGCACACATTTTTATTACTTCTTCTGCTGTGTGCTGTTTTATGTATCACATGCAGTATGTATATATGTTTTGCCCAAAATGGTTTTTGGTCATATAGATCTCATTTTTAGACAGCTAGCTTATTAACAGATATGCTAGGATTTTTATTTTATTTTTTTAAATTGTCAAAGCTATTTCAAATAAACTTTAGAAAAATGCCATTGTTCTTGTTGTGAACAAATGCAGAAGATACTGTTCCTCTTGGTTTGCTTAAACAAGAGTAATGTGTATGCTTGGATATCAGAGAACATTGGTGATGTGTAAGGTGTATTCATAAATTATTATTATCTTGTAATGCTCACAAAACTGGGGACATGATCCTACAGATATATGGGGATAATTGTAGCACTCGTACAGAAATGCCAGTGTGAATATATGTGTCAGGATGTGTTTACAGCAATGGATTTACATGCAAGCTTATAACACTGTGCCAAATACGTCTCTGGGAGTAGCTACATATAGATCAATAAATCAAATGTTTTCTTTGTGTAATAGTCTTGTCATCA
>NW_010608593.1:410664-467924 GCF_000705375.1 Tinamus guttatus
CTTCCGGAAGCCAATGGAGTTACCTCACTGTTAAACCGGAGAAGCAGACCCTTGCATTTCCCTCTCTACCCAGTACACAGCTGTCTGTTCAAATTTCCATTTAATATATTTTCATCAGCTTTTCTTAGCCTACTGTTCCAAAGCCATTCATTTAGCAAAAGACAGCAAATTGAACTTCAAAGATACTGTTTTGGGGGGAAAATACTTAAAATGTACGAAGTGTCTCTCTGTCTCTCAGTTATCTTTCCAGAACACACAAATAGGAAATGGATTGCTGGCGTTTAAGTATATAAATGTTAGAAAATAAAGAGGCTGTCCTTTTTATATACAAAAATGCCTGTGGAAGGTTTTCAAATGAATGGGTATGAACCAATAAGAGACAATATGCTCCTTTTGCCAGACAGCAGATAGATAAACTATTACAACCCACACCAGGTTCTGTGTGACAGAGAACCTGTGAAGCTCCTTTGGTGCCCGTTAACAAATTTCCTAATAAGCATTCAAAGTTACGAGAATTTAATTTGTGCTAGTTTAACTACTAGTCTGTTACTGCCTCATTTCTCAATATAACATTATTAACTAGAACATAATGCTTTCAAAGTTTAAGTTAATATTATATATATTATATATAAATATATATTCATAATTGAGATTTAATTATGTAATGGATTGTAAAGAATTTGTTTGGATACTTACAAATGCCTCTAACGCTATTATAGAGAAGAAATTAATATCTTTGTTTTCTTTTAAAAAACACATTGTTAAATCCAAATTCATTTTTACTGAAAAAATACTGTACATGTGTAAAATGTTCAGTTTTTATTTGTAAAATAGAGTAGTTCTGTTGTAATTGATACTGGCCAAAATCAATGTTATTCCATATTTTATTTTTTCTATTAAATTAACCTAAATTCCTGTTCCTTTGGTCTGGAAAAACATGTTGATAATCTTTACATATATAAAGCATTTCTACTGAAGGTCAAAAGTTGCTTTATGGTAAAGAGCACTTTGGACCCACATACAGGTCATTGCAGCAAATTGGGTGGGTAAGGGTGTTTGATTTTCTTGTTCGTGGCTATTTAGGAGCATCCTTACACAAGGGAGTGATTCCACTTGATTTAAATGGGCCTCAGCCCTTGAGTAACCGCTTCCTTACAAGTGGTCTAGAAGACAGTAACACCTGTGGGCCAAAGAAAAAGTTCTTACACATCAGCTAATACTGTTTTTAACAGGAAAACAGCTGAAAACATATAGTGTGCCCTACATGTGCAGAACACACGGGCAGAGCATCAGGAGAATCCCCTCTGTATGAAGGCATCATTTTATAAGTGGAAAATGTATTTCTTTAATGAGGGTCCAGCCATGTTTCCTTTCAATTTCCAGCCACAGTGCGGTGTTATGGGATCTGCAGCACAAAATCCTGCTGGGATGTGTCAGAGGGAGCCCCACAGTGCCCGTGGGCAGTTCTGTGGCTCTCGGCCTAGGCCCTGTCCACCTGCACCCAGTCTGTGGCGGCACATCCTCCCCTGGGAAGCCTCACAAGCTCTCTCTCTGAGGAAAACCTCTTGTTTTTAAGAGCAAAGATTCCCTTAGGACACCTTGCAGACTACCCCAGGTTCCTATTTACAGTGTTTCCTTTACAGTGTTGCAAGAACTACTGAGAATATTATTACAGGAGAGGAAAGCTGCTGCTCTTCCCTATTGCCAGGAAATGGCAGCAAGTTTGACAGTAGAAGCCCTTAAGATCAGTAGATCCATATACAGAGATACTGCTACACTGCAGGTGACTGTAGCAGCTGTGGCCATCACTAAGTATAAGTTGGTGATTACCAACTTAATCTTTGTAATAAAGCCACATCACAACCAGAGTGAGTATAACCTTTGTCACCAGCCACCTCAGGGTGCTACCTATGTGCTTTATATTTAAATTATTTACTGACCTGAATGACCATAAGAAGACCCCCGTTGTACATACAAGATGCCTGTGTGAGTCAGCCCACCAAACAGTATCCAGCCTTTGGGCCACTAGCGTGCCTCGTGTTTATAGTGAGCATCCTCATGTTGTCTCCTTGCTGCAGAGGGAACTGTGGCTGAAGAAGGGCTCTGCCGTTAGATGTTTGCACAAGATATTCTAAGCAAGTATTAAAAACCTGTATAGCATACAAATTAAAATCCTAGTCAAGTTTTAGTCATGAAGGAACTGACCCAGCAACAACTTTCACAACCTTGTTCAGAATCTGTAGTTTCAATATATGAAGGGAAAAAAAAGGGATGAAAATATGAAAATGTATCTATCTTTGATGAACATTTTGTTTAACATCAGAAAAACAGTTTTCTCCCTGGAATAATACTTATTTGTTTTTTTTTTCATTTGATCTATTTTGTAAGATTGCATTTTTTATTGAAATTGACTGATTTTTTTTATTACCGTCATCCTGAAAGTGAGTTGGTGCTTAAACCTTCCTCTTTAATATTCATAGGAGAGGGACTAAAAAATGATGAGTAGCAACACAGTGTCCTTGAAAGCAAACTAAAGCTCTGGACATTAGGATCACTCAGCTAGTGAGAGTACAACCAACACCTGCATTTCCGTCCTCAGTTCCACACCGGTAAGCAACACAGGATTTAGATCTATTTAAAGCCTGTGACATTCATGTAAAGTCTCAGAGAACCGAGATACTAGACCTCCCTCCCTGAGAGAAACTGCTCAGAAATCCTCAGGCTGAAGCCAGTAAGACCGTGGATGTGGGCACCTGCTGTGCCACAGTACCAGACACCCCCACAGAATTACAATTAATAGCTGTGCTATGATTAAATTGATCCCGGAAGGGCTTTCTGTCTGAATTAGAAAGCAATATTTATTGCATAATAAAGGAGTAATTTTTCACTTCTAGCATGGGAAATGTAGTCAAAGGAAACTACATTATGGCAAGAAAGCTCATATGTTTAAAATAGTACATTTCCACTGAGCAGCATATGAAGACTCTGTGCCACATCAAAGGCTGTTCTTTTGTTACATCTCTTTTTCTTTGGGCAGCTCATGCGTTTGCTGCCAAAGATGGCCAAGGTAAGGTTTAGAAGAATGGCACATGCACAATCATTTATTTATCAGTGTTTTTCAGTGTTTGGGGCCTGGATTGGCTGAAAATCTTCTGGGAAAACAACATCAGTCTTCAAAGCAAAAAATACAATCCCAGCACAAAACACTGCAGAGTCTTTACTTTATGGTGCTGGGAGACGAGCTGATTAAACACCCTTTTTTTCCAGTCAGGCCAAGGAAGAAACGCCAGAACATTGACAGGGTGCAATTATTTATATACCCAAAGAAAATTAATAGCTCCAACATGCAAACACAATGACAGCACTGAGTGTTTACTGAAGAAGTTCACTGAATTCACCATTAGTGCAATTTATTTGCAATGCAGATAACTCTGCACTTCTGCACGAGCAACTGTCCCGGCCTGTCCCCTGCCCCGCTCCTGGCAGTTGCACATTCCCTTTGAGATGCAGGTTGGAGGGAAAAATTAGTCAGTAGTTTGCCAGCCCCTATGGATTGCATGGATTGCACTGCAACCACGATGTTTGTGACCATGTTAGAATGCCAGTTTTCTGCAATGTTACTGAATCCAAAGACAAAAATAACGCTAACATTTGCTCCCAGATAAAATAGCCTGTTTTCTTATTCTTAGGCCATACTGCACCAAACTTGTGTAAACACAGTTCCTGCTGGAGCCACTTCTGGTGTAGCGTTCCTGAGCTCCCAAAATGGAAGGGAGAGTTCAGAAAGCTCCCACAGCCAAACGGTGCCATGAAGCCTCTCTCCAGGCTTATCCGAAGCCCAGGAGCTGGATCATTTGCCCACGCAGGGCAGGGATCATTTAAGGAAACACCCTTCCTGCCCTGCTTATGCTGCCCTGGGACAGCCATACAACACCATTGCCTTGGCTTTTCCTGTTTGTAGAGGATGGAGGCCAGCACTGGTGGAGATGTTGAGCAAGGGGAGATCTCCAGTGCAAGATTATTGAGGTTGCCGGAGTATTACACATAGGAATAAAATTCAATCTTACTTTTATGAAAAGAATCAATTTATTCTCCTCTTCCTCATTTATTCTTAAGGAGACAAACGTTCCCTTTTTGGCAGATTTTATTCCAGCTTTAATACCTATTGCTCTGTATGGATTAAACAGATATGGCAGTTGATCAGCAGTGTGAATCTATGTTACTATACCTTGTTAAGGGCGTAGTTTGCCTTCTAGAGTCCACCCTGCAACTTCAACCAACCTTTGCTCACATCCGGATTAAGTTTCGGATTTTCAGAGCAAACATTCAGTGCCGGGCTCAATCTGCTCAAGACGGATGTCACCACTTAAATTCCACACTGAGACATCCAGCTCTTTCCATTCCAAGTTTATGTCCAATCAAGTCAGACTGCAGAAATCCTGCTCGCGACAGGGTAGGCCCAGGTCGTACAGATTACAGACTCCTCAGTCTGTAATGTAGAAGGAGGGTGGCTGTGCCATCAGTTGAGTCAGACTAACTTGAGTAAGAACTACAGTTTCTTCCATTATTAAAAGATTCTCTCTTTAATGTACTCCATTGGCAGATGTCACCACAGTGTGTAAAGTCATTTTGTACCCCTTTTCTGTTGTATTATCGCAAGGAGTGCAGAGTTTCAGTGAGTTTCAGGTGCCTCCATTCCACTGCCCTTTGGAAAATGCAGAGTCATGAGACTTTACAAAATTAGGAAGCATGATGAGACCCAACAAGGACATTTCCACTTGGGAGACTCCAGATATGTAGAGACTGAAGAGACTTTTTTCCACAGTTGTTCTAAAATTCTGCGGGCAAAGCATCCGAAATACAATCAGGATGACTCCCTTTCCCATATCCTCACAGGGTTATCGAATTCCAGGCTTCAGGAGAGCAGCATCCCTGCCAGGTCCTGACCTCCATACTTGCACAAGCAAGGGAGAAGCCCTGACCTCCCTCTAGCTTTCACTTCCAGACATCCACCTCATTAATCCAAGTGAAGATTTAAAGTTCTGTTCGTTTGGTTTTTTATTTTTGGTTGGGTTTTTTTTTTTTTTTGAGTGCTGAAAATACCTTTTTGGAGTCTTTTTATTCCTGCTCAGTACCCTTAGAGCTCTGGCTCTTGACTGGGCTTCTAACAACCGTTGTGTAAATATTACATAGAAATGAGGGGAAAAACAGACACAGAAAAAGTCGAGGGAAGTCTCTTCTTATCAGCAGAAAAGGCAGCCACGGTTGATGTAATATTTTTATTCATTAGGGAAAAGAACAGAAGTCTGTGCAAGATAGCACAGCCGGTAAGGGCAGTTGCCTCTCTTCTGCCTGCCATGACTAAAGCTAACCTGAGGCTCTACATCATCCCAGCTGATCCTGTAACAAAAGTGCCTTTTGTTCTAAAACCATTATATCACACCCAGGTCCACGTGTCTCTCTTCAGGGAAAAGAGCTTCAGCCCTTTTCCAGCATCTGCCCTGTCACAAGGATGACTAAGGAGCCAAGGATCCAAATTTCATCCATCAGGTTCATCAGCACCTAAAGCACTTCTGAAAATAAGACTTACATTCCCCAAACCTTCCCAACATCTCACATATTATCACCGCAAAGTTTTGCTCTTTAAAGCTTTTGTCTCCTTTTTCTCCATTCTGCGCATCCAAGTAGGGAGACAGGGATACGGTAGCTGGGTAAATGACTCGGTGAAGAGGAATAATCAATGAGGGGCTGAAAGCTGAAGCCATACAAATCCAAACCAGAAACCGGGTGCAAATTTTGTGTCACTGCCCAAAATTTAGGGGTAAAAGAAATACTATAATCTCCACATTTTCAAGTTCAAGGCATGCTTACCTTCCAGAAGCAATACTGCATTAGGCATTGGGCTTAAGAGAGGAACAACTTTAAGACAAATCCTTAGGCTGAATTTTAAAGGCCTGTTTCATACAGGTTAGTCTAAGTGCTTTAGGGACTTAAGTTTTAAGAATGAAATTTCTTTAGCAAACACAAGGTCAGGGTCCCACCATCCAATCAAAATAAAATATATCAAGAGGGAACATGTTAAAAGCAGAACATTATCTAAGACTGGACTCTCTTGGTTCTTGCTGTTGATTAGTGAAAAGCAATTTTGATCTATGTTTCTTCATCTGCTCTGTGAAACATCTGTAATTCATACAACTACACACAAAAGCTCACTTACAAATACACTTACAGATTCAGTGAGAGTAAAGCAGAAGAGAGGCAATAAGGCAAATTCTTACCTGATTACAAGTGGGAGTTACTGTGGCAATACTATACAAGACAATTAGGGAACATTTTAAAATTAAATTATAATTTGATTAAGAATGGGGGTAAGTAGCATGTGGCTTACAGTGACCAGATTTCATGGGGGATTACAAGAAGATTCATTTATGACTAAGAGCACGTGCGATGCTGTGCATTTCCAGGAGTACCTTGCAGGGATCAGTCACCATGTGCTGTCAGGGAATGGCAAAGGCTTTTCAAATAGTAGAGAAATAGTGATTAGATAACAGCCATACACACTTGATGCTGCTTATGCAAAGTTGAAGCAGCATCCTGGGAGCTGTGCCGGCCCTAACTTCTTGTCTTCACTGCAGTTCATTTTCTTTTGGCTCTTTAATGGGATATAATAGTTCCTGCCTCCTTTTAAAATGTTTCAGATCTGCTGATAAGAATGTGGTGTGAAAGTAGGTTCCTGCACTCACTTAGAGGCATAACCAACAACCTGACAAGAACAAGTGAGAAATAGAAGAAATATTTTAAAATAAGGACAGAAAAATATATACATGCAAATATTCCAATTACAGGAAATTGAGTCAATTACTCCAAAAATACCTGAGTTCCGTTTTCTTGTCATGCATATATATTCTCCCTACAAAAGTCAAAATTAAATGAAGATTAAATCTGGAAAGAATCCAGGTGACTAATTGGCGTTGCTTGGACTCAGGCATTGCTGTTGTTTGTATATTCCTGACTATGTACATTAGATGAAAAAATTTAATACAGAATAATAATAAAGAGTGGGGCTTTGTTAAATGGCACTTATCTAGCAAGATTTGTAATACACACACACACACACACACATATATATAGCTCACAAGGAAGTCTGGCAAACTGTTAAACTAACTACTCTGCAGAATAGTTTAGAAATCTTCTTCAAAGCTCTCTTTGAATATCTACCAAAAAAATGTTCTAATAACATTTTGTGACAGATATGCAGCTGTATATGTGACTGGCAATTCAGAGGACCCACCGTAGAAGTAATTTGTGATGCACATTCTTATAATAGTATGCTGTAAAGTGCTCCAACTTGGAGAATAAAGTCTGCAGAGAAGTGGCCTTTCTGGCCGTATTCCATGGCAGCTGAAATGAATTACAGCATTCCCAGTGAAAGAAGTAACAAAGAAATAACAAAAACCTTTTAAAAGTTAGCACTTCGACCAGGTGGGAAAGACTGGAGTGGGCATAACTCCTGTGTATGAATTAACAGTTTGAGTCATAGGGATAAGCACAAAGACAGTGAGAGCAAATAGAGGGGAGGGAACGGAGACTAGAGGAAAAACAGGGCTCTGAGCACACATCACAAAACAGCATGAGAAAAGCAATTATGAAAAAACTCTACACTGAGTCATTTAAAGTCAAAAGTATAAAGTACTTAGCTACCAGAAGCTGCCATGGGAAGCATTTCCCAATACAGTATTTTTTCATGGTTCTGTATTATTCTACAAAATGCACAGAATGAAGAAATCGAGCCTCTGAAAAATTATTTTTTCCATTTAATATGGAAATTGGAATGGAATATTTTACATTTATATAAAATATTAGCATTTATATAAAATATATATTTAAAGGGAGGGAGTGAGGAGGATGGGGCCAACCTCTTTTCAGTGGTGGCCAGTGACAGGACAAGAGGTAATGGCCACAAACTGAAGCACCAAAAGTTCCACATTTTTTAACAGTGAGGGTGACAGAGCCCTGGAACAGGCTGCCCAGAGAGGTTGTGGAGTCTCCTTCTCTGGAGATCTCCCAAACCCGCTTGGACGCAGTCCTGTGCCACGTGCTCTAGGTGACCCTGTGTGTGCAGGGGGGTTGGACTAGGTGATCTCTAGAGGTCCCTTCCAACCTCAACCATTCTGTGAGAATGGTTGAGAATATTTATATTAATATAATATAAATATTGTATTAAATCTCATAAGTCATTTGAGATTATGAAATTCCATGTTATGCCATCTGGGTACTTGTTGACAAGATTAAGAGACCTACATTTAGAAGAAATTGTTATCACTCCACTGATATTGAACAGCAGACTAATTATTTTTGCCCAAAATGCAAGGATTATAAATGCTCAATACTTTAGTATTTACTGAGGAGGACAACATTTTCTCTTGGAAACTTCAGGATGAATGTAGGATATGGCTGCATTCTGCATCAAGAAGTTGTACAATTTATGCTGTTTTTGTCACTAGTCTTTATAATGTAACCTGACATACAATATACAGCATTACAACTCAGAAGAGCTGTGGTAACTCAATGGAGCTGTGTCAGTTTATACAAAGCAAAATGCTCTTTGGGGGTCTTGTGATGATGAAGGTATGCATATACATATGTGCAATCATCTACATAGCACCTTGAGATGCAAACAAAAAGAGATGCAAAACACATCAAGTCATAACTGAAGAAAAATGCAAAAGTCAGGAAACAGTCCAGATTCCTGCCCAGTCAGTTGCCTGTTAATCCCTAAATTCAAAAGTGGATTAGAGACATCCTAAAGTATCCCACAGTGTGTATATGTCCTATCTTGCAGAATTCCTCATGAACCACGATCACCCCATCTCCCTCTCTCACCTCTTATATCTTTGCACTTTTCCCTGGAGTGGTTAACCAAACCAAGAGTTTTACGGTTAGCTGCTGTTAGCAGCAAAAATAGTAGTGTTATGTTTCTTTGAAGTGCACATTTACTTGCACAAAATACACAGATTTCTGTGTCCCAGAGCTAAGCAAGAGACCGTTTCCTCATTCAAAACTTTTTGCCAATTAGAGCACCCTCTGAAGAACACACTCCTTGTGTTCAATATTGTTGTCCCTTTGGGACTTTGGGCCTAGGAGAAATAGGGAAGATACAGACCTTCACAGACTGAAAATCTACATTTGCACCCATGCTTTGGGTACCCCAACCTTGGCCCACAGTTGGCTGGAAATTTCTGTTGTTATGCTTTTGTAATTACATCGTTAAGCACAGCGGGTGCTATCCCAGATTGTATGTCATATCTGAAGCTTCCACTATGATGAAATTTGTTAATACAGAGAGCTCAAAGCCTACTTTTTCTAAAATACCTTTTTCTCTCATCTCTTTGTCTACTTGCCTATATTGTCTCCTGCTCTTCATTACAAGGATCTCATTTGCAATGAGATCCAAAATCAAGTCATTCCCTAGTCAGGTTTTGATTCCTCAAAATTGCTGCATTTGCCAAATCTGGATTTTGCAGCAATTCAAGTGGAAAGAATTTCTCCATATTAAAATGCCTGTAGAAACTGCAGGTTTTACATATGCAGGACTATCTGTCCACTTCCTTCAGTTACTTAAGGATGAAGGAGCAGCCAACTCTCTCAAATATATAGACTTGATTAGCAAAATTTTCCCCTAAGAAGCTAACATACCACACTCAGTCTTGAGTTTTATAAATCTGCTTGATAAATTGATTTACTGCCTTTCAGAGATACGATATTCATGCCACTCACCAAATGACTGTCTCTGCTCTGAGAGTGGTGAAGAGCAGAGCTATGTAGATATGCAAACATTTTTAATTGATTATTCAATTAATTAAAGGGATTGTACAAAAAAGCACCATAATAGCATTACTGTGTTCACAACCTACAAGTGTTTATATCCTTAGCCTCAGGTTTCAGAGACTCATTTATGTAATACAAGATCTTTACAGGATGAGGTGCTCTTGGGCATCACATTTTCCTTCAGTCTAAATGAGAGCTGGTGTATAAATCTCAAAGTAACTAAAGGTCTTTTAGAATTGGAGACACTCCTGGGAGGCGTGGGATGGGGGACGGAAGTGTTATACCTAGAAGTTTTAAGAGCACCACATCTCTGACTCATGGAAGTTTATTCGTGTCTTTCTGCATGCATAACCAGCACGCTCTTTATACTGGAACTTGTAATGATGAGGATGATGCCACTGCTCTGGAGGAACATAGGTAATGGCGCTCGGACAACTGACGGTGAACATCCCAGCACTACAAGGGAACAAACGCTTGTTTTCTTCATGCCTGAATGAAACATGTTCCTTTCAGGAATTCAAAACTGATCTGCCTTCTGCTTATTAAATTTACAAACATGATTCAGTGCTTTTTTGTTTGTTTATTTGTTTGTTTTAATGTAAGATGTTGATCTGCAATAAATACTTGATCATTTTTTTTCTGCCAGGCGAATATCTTGATGATTCCCAGAAATGTCAGTTGTGTGAAGCATCCTGTGAGAAATGCATTGGACCTGAGCGGGACAACTGCATCAGCTGTCCAAGTACAAGGTAGGTGTCTTCAAGCACCACGTAGCTCTAAGGCCTTGTATCTGGGTCTGGAGAAGTGGCTGCCCAGTCTTTAGCAGTAGCTTGCAGACTCGTATGAAGAGGCAATCAGTGAAGAATGAAGAAGCAAACAAAGTCATGGCAAGAAAGTGAGAAAACAAGGGTTATGTGAAAAAAACAGTTAGTTACACAGACAGTCAATATTTACCCAGATGGTTTCTACAGATGTAGAAAATTCTCTTTAAATAAGAGAAATAGTATTATTTCCTTCATTGCTATCCTTTGTCATCCATTCTAAAGCATATTCCTTGGAGTCACAACGGGTGAATTCCTTGGAGTCACAACGGGTGAATTCAGATCACAAGAGTACAGACTACCTCAGTTTAGCAGTGGAATTTGGCAGTGAAAATAAATACAAACACTAAGGTACTAAGGTAATTGGTCATATTTTCATAGTACCTAAACACAGACCTGTTGTTAGTTAGAAGGATAATTTTCCAGGGCTCACACAAAGAGTGAATGGAAGAAGAAAGAGACTCATCCACAGCACACTGCAAATCAGGCTTATGCTTAGGTGAGCTAGCTCCTGATGCAGGAGCCTACTGCCTTTAAGCCCATGTTCTATAAATTTATTTAGCTATATTTATCATATTAATTTAACTTTATTCTCATTCCAATGATTCCAGTCCATTGCTCTGGATTGTATTGCATCCAGTGGACACTTACACTGATATGAAGTCAGATCAGGTCTTGTATGATATTTTCCCACATAGAAAAACATTCCTCAAGTAGTCCCACAATTTACAACGCATATGACTAAGACCTTGACACAAAACATATAACCGCATGGAGTCCAAGCAAATTCATAGATTAGGAAACAGTACTGATTTAAGGTGTATTACATCAGAAATGGCATTAGAAAAGGCAGAATTTTGGAATAAGAACTGAATTGCTGTGATTCAGAATTGCATTACATTAGACTTTGTTTTCTATCTTGTGAGTTTTACCCAAAGATACCTGCAAAACTAAGAAGGTATATGGCAATGTAGTTAAAGTACTATTAGGCAAAACTATACATATGTTTGCTGTAACGAAGCCTTTTTCTGCTCTCTCTGCACATTGTGGAAAGCTATTAGGAAAAGTCATATTAGGACAGTCATAATTAAAAGAAATATTAACGAAGAGAAATCTCACCCAGAAGCTAAAGAGTAAATCCTTCCAATGAACATTACTTTTTATGTACTGGAAATAGAACTCAAATGACAAATTCTCCTAAATCCTGTAACTCTTCATAGTTTTAAACAGTGCCTATAGAAGATGGTAGTGAGTAGCTGCTAGATAACATGAACCAAAATTCAGCAGAGAAACGTCCCTACAGGGCAACAGCTTTCTTCTTTGTAAAGGATAAAAAGATTTCAGGGGCACGTAGGTAGAGCAGGTACTGAAAATCCCTTTAAAATGAAAACACTGCCCAACCCCTGTTCTTCACGAGAATTCAGCGCTAGGCACCACCTCCTTTGTAGTAAACTCCATTGTCTTGATTGAAAATCCAAAATGCTATTATCTGTTTTTTAAAAAATAGGAGGAATTGTAGATTTTTGTCCAGCCAAACAGTGATTTTCATAAAATCTCTCTCCCTCTGTTCATTGTTTAAGTTGCAGAACTCAGCTATAAGATCCGACCTGCTAGTTTCTGTCATTAGGGGCTACAAAATGAAACACAAGAAAAACGTGCTTCACCTCTGTGCTAACTCTGTTTGTGAGAGTAAGCAGGGCTGCCGTTTCAGCGAGCGCACGTGATGGAGCACAGCCATCTCCACAGGCCACCTACACACAGCCCAGCTACCTCCAGCACTTCTGTCATGTTCTCCCATTTGCGTGGGCTGCAGACCCCATGAAGAGCTGAATGAGGGCCTTAAACTCCATGTAGAAATATCGACACACGTCACATTCTGCATCTCTCAGGCTCCTGAGCTGGGCCCTTGCTGAGCACCTCACACATCGGCACGCGTCTCTCTGTTTCTTTCCTGCAGCTTGCTCTTAGACTCACAAGGCTTCTTACCAATTCCTAAGTCGTCTAATACACTGATTTGTTGCACCTGTTTCAGGATGGCTATTTGCAGGATAGCGTATTCTTCCATCTTCACACTTTATAAGCCCCATCATTTCCAACCATGTTAAATTTTAGATGGTTTCTGAAACTATTTGACAAAATTGGTTTTAAACTTTGCAAATATTTTCCTACTTTTCTTTCAGAAAAAATCTTACAATGAGCATAGTGACCTAAATTTATGATATTGTAGGGATTCTTTAAGGACTCTGGCTGGCTTTATGGAACGATGCACTATTTTAATATTATACAGTGCCTATTGTTCCCTAAGATACAACATAGTCTTGAAATCTGTACTACAATCTTGACTCAGTCTTGAAAATTGAATCCCAAGTCCTCAGACCAAAATTGGTGAAGAACAAAAGCAATTGAATGGGACATGACAGTCTCTCAACTCATATTTTCCTATTTTCTTGCAAAATATTCAATACATTTTCAAATTCTACTCAACTTGTTTTATATTATTTTAATTGTCATATTGTTATCGAAGCATTTCTCCATTTTCCCCAGGCAGATTAAAATTTTCAACACATAAAAAGATTCTGTAGAAGATACTTCATTACCCAGAGGAAAAAAAAAGAACATATTTAGCAGCAAAACAGTTAAGTGTTTTCAGAGACGCAAGGCTGAAAAGACAGCTCCTAAAGGCTTCAGTCCTGCCAAGATTCAGATGGATGTTTGACTTTATGTACAAAGTCATTTCAGTGAAGTCATTGTTCAGCTCAAAACAAGCCTTTATATATAGCAAAACTAATAGAAAACTTCAACAGATGGATAGTTCTTTCACAGAGTAAGACCTCTTCTTGCTCTCTTTCTAACATACATAAGGGAACCCTTCAGAGGTTGTGGCATAAGGACATTTAGGTACAGGACCAGAAGTTGTTTATTTTCTGGGAAAGTAATCCAATTCATCTCTGAAGTATAAGATACAGCTTCAAAACATAGTTGATCTTTCACTTTATCTCAGTAAATTCAGTAAAATCAGAGAAAGGAGGTAAAGGAGGAGGTAAAGTGCAAAACCTCTAGCAAACATAATGAGAGGAGGATATCTTCCTTCATTCCTCCAAAATGTTGCTGAACGTGCAATTCTTCCTCTCTCTGCCTCCAAAAGAGCCTTTGATGATGGTCACTGTGTAATGCAATGCCCCAGAGGAAAGTTTGAGATTAAAGGACAGTGCCATTTGTGCCATCACACCTGCCTGGATTGCAGAGGGAGTGAACCTAACAAATGCACTGCTTGTGGAACAGGTAAGAAATATTTCATCTTGCAGTCTTTTCGCCTTCCTGGGTCTCTCAGTTTCCTTTTCCTTGTGCTCCCAGGGTAGTTTTTAGAGCCAATTCAGTATACAGTGCTTTCGCTCCTGATCCGAATCATAAACTGCTTTAAATCCAGAGAGACATTGGAATTCAATTTCTTTCTTTTCAAAAGTATCAGAAAGCATAGCTCCACAGTGTCCTTGCATCTTTATATACTGCCCCGAGTATATTTTGGATAGGGCCTATAATAGGAACAAAAACAGGAGAGACTGGACAGAAAACCCACACAACCTGCCTCTGGGAAATGAAGCCACGACCTCCCCCTCCAGCTCTGCCGTGTGTTGGTCACGGTGAAGCGGAGCCAACCTGGGTGCACAGGCGGGCAGGGAGCCCGAGGGCTGCCAGGACACGGCCTGGGGGAGCCTCCGCAGCTGGGCACACGGGGCCTGCTAATGGTCAGCACTGGTTATCACCACTATCACACCACCACACACTGAAGCACCTCTTTTGCCGTGTTATTTGTTATACCAATTAAGTGGAGACAAAAGGCAATATCATTAGCTCTCTTGTCGCAGGAAAGCAACTTATCTCATTTAGAACCACCAATGTCATATAAATTAGGAAAATAACTCTCTCCCCACCTTCTCTAATGCCTGGCAGATAAAGACCTTTAGGGTTATTAGGTGCAAATACTTGCAAATGGCCTGTAAATGAACAGTAGCTAGGATTTAACTTAATTTCTTTTCTTAAACAAAAGACTTTTTGATGAACTTCTGAGGACTGATAGTGGATTCACAGCTTTTTCCTCTCTGGAGTTATTTCAAATTTAATCCTAGTGAAGAGCGACTCAGGTTTTGCTTAGAAATAAGTGCCCAACTTACAAGAGAACACTAGTATGACTGGCATTAATTAGTTGTATTGAGGATGAGACCACAGTGCTAATTTCAGACTCTCCAGATGAACAGACATAGGCTTCAAAGTCTAGGTGAGACATGGGAGGGACATTTAGCTGCTCCTCAAGTCTCTCCTTACCATGGCGCATAGCAATGTAAATTGTACCAAAAGTGAAGGCTTGGATGAGAGTCAAACTCAAAGGAGTCTGTAAAAGTTCACTTTAACATTCAGATTTGAAAAGAAACAAAGTCCGGATTGTTGCTTGTACAATGCAGCAGCAGCTATTCACTAGTGTAGCTGCCTTCTTTGTAAGTGAAGATGTATTCTACCATAAGCAAACACTTTGAATGCTCTGTAGTTAACAACTATATAATACCCTTACAGCCTTAACGTTATGTAATTTATACCGTATTGTGCCTGTAAATGGCAACTGTCCATGTTGCATCTCCTAGCACAGTGTGTTTCCACAGGCCTCATTCGGAAGTATTTGAAAGTACCCAGTCCGCTAGAAAACACTCTGATATCAGAATAGAGGCACATTTGTGCTTCAGATTCACATCTCAGCCTGTCAGAGTTTAGCAGTGACTAGGATGGGGATTACAGTTTAATCCACTATGGAAACGGTTGATCCTTTTCAAAGGTGAATGACAGCTTTACGTCTACAAACTGGCTATGTTTTCAGCAAGGGAATATTGGGATCCCAGTAATGAAAATCTCTTGACCCTTGTTTGATTAGATCGATTGGATATAAATAGCATCCACTCGCTAGCATGATATTTTAATGCCATAAAGCTCTTGACAATGTGAAAGAGTTTGGGTTCCAGAACGTTTTTGTATTTTAGCTCTTCCGGTGCAGAAGTGTGCGAGCAGTGCCGTTAGCAGGCAATATCAATTACCTCCGGTGAAGGAGCTGCTAAATAACGCCGCTTCTTCTGCCTTAGCATCACTTGTTACTGAGCTGCTTTCCCCGTTGGTTCATTTTTCCCTTTCCCCACAGACAGGAGAGGCATCGACCGCTTCCTCTACCACGGGGAGTGCAGGGAGAGCTGCCCGCCGGGGCACTACCACTCGGAGCACGCCTGCCTGCCCTGCGGCCCGCACTGCCAGGCCTGCCCGGGCGCCGGGCGCTGCCAGCGCTGCGCCAGGGGCTACTACCTGGCCCGGGACGGGTGCCAGAAGCACAGCTGCCGAGCAGGTACCAGGACTGTTGCTGAAAGCTTGCGGATGCTTGCCTTCTGCTTGCTTAGAATTAACCCAATATTGGGAATTTTCGAAATGCAGGTGAAGTGGAAGACCCTGACTCTGAAAACTGCATAACTTGTGCAGAAGGATGCCAGCACTGCAAATGGGGTAAGTATTGCCTTTATGAACCTTTCTCTATATTCCCGAAGAAAGAAGAAATTATTCTTCTCCATATCTGATCATGAATCTTGATACGTACTGTTGAGCACTTAGTGAATACTGCATCCTCTCAGCAGCCAAACCGCATTTTTCCCAGTGTATATGTTCTTGAACAGCAATTCTAAAACCTAGCACCAGCATAAATAAGAGTAAGATTCTGTATTCATTTAGTTATTAATCTTTGCAATGCTTTTTCCTACTTAAATACCACCCTAATGCTGAGAGGTTTACTGGCTTTCCGAAGCTATTACCAGATACAGAAGTTTATCACAGAGTTTCAAAACTTACAGACCTGAAAACAGATTATCAGATTGTACTTTTTTCTTTAACGAAATAGATATGAGAAACTTGAATTTCATTCTAGAGCAAGCCACTCAAGCAGCATTTCTACAGCCATTAAAAATCCTTAAAACACTGGTTCATTTTTTCATGCAAGAATAAAAATAACGTTCTTTCTTTCATAATATGATGTTGGTTTGTTGTCTCCAGATAAACGCTGTTTAACTTGTTGAACTCAGTTTCTCAAATCCATATTATGCAAATATAAATGGATGCAATCCGGCACAGCTTGTTAGCTCTTTGGAGCTGCCTTTTGTCACAACAGTTCACCTTCACAGAGACTTTAAAGTGTTCAAATGTCATTGCTGTCACTGCATTTATGTTAAGGAATCTTTTTCCTGTATCTGTATGGACCGGAGGACAACTGGTAAATAACTCAAGACTGAGGGACAGCATATATTTTAAAAGGCCATTTTTGAAACTCCTAAAAGTAGAGGCAACCAGGACCCAAATGTCTTGGCCCCAAATTCAGACAGATTTGCATGGAGGACTTCATACGGAGCCATTTGGTTTAATCGACTTGTTATCTAATGTGTTTTGGGGTCTGGTAGATGCTAAAGTCAGTATCAGGAGATTGACCACTGCTGTGCTAATAAGGGTGAATACTGGGAAAGAAAACTGCTAGTATCCCAAGGGAGGAAAAAAAATACCATAGTCACAGCCACTTTGATATTCTATCTGCTTATTTTTATGTCAGTGCCATGCTCACATATACCAAATTTATGTAAGTATTTTTATCACATACTACTTTCTCCTCTTTTTCCCGTCATCCAATCTAGTATGTCACACTATAAAGCTCCATACAATTGCATTCATTCAGCCATTCTGTATAAATGCAATCAATCCTAATGCTTGTCTCTGTGACTATACCAGTGGGTTTTCTATATTGCTGCATTAACAGTTGGAAGGATCAAGGTTTAATATAAGTGAAACCACCCTGTAGTCCTTACCAGGGACGTTTAGCAAGGTGTGCTATCCACCTCCATGTCAGCTGTCTCCTGGGCTAAGGGGAGAAAAAAAAAAGAAGAAAAAAAGTAAATAAAGAGAATCTGTTTTAACACCAATCTTTAATGCCCCTAACAAGTGTTACTTTACTGAATTTTAGGTGCACAACAACACAGTGGATTAAATTTTTTATATCTCTTCTGCAACTGTTTAGTCCAAGTTCTTGGCTTGAATTACAGTGGAACAAAATGAGAACAGGAAGTTCTCTTTAAAAAATAGTCATTGCAAGTACCTTAGCAGCTGTTTTTCTTTTTGTATTAGAAGACTGCAACGTTCTTCATGAACAGGCAGCGTGTAGAAAATGGGGCTGTACTCACTCATTTGCCTCTAATCTCAGAAAGTCACTTATCTCCTAAATATTAATCTGACAAACTTACTTCCTATTTACTTTCAGGTTCTCTCAAAGTTCTGATTTAAAATAGGCTTTTCAAAGGCTTCAAAGATCAATAAAATGGGTGCAAGTAAAACAAAAGTTGAATTAACTTTCGCTCCAGAGTAAAGTCAGAAGTATTAAGAAGTCAAAGTATGGGTCATGTTATAAGAAAACTTTCTGGAGGTTGTGATGCATGTTATACTGAACTTACTTAAACAGGTTGGTTTAATGCTAGATCTATTTTGAAGAGAAACACAGCTGTGGGACGCCAAGCAAGTTGTGCAAATTACCACGTGCTTCTGAAATAAAGCATGAAACTTCAAACTTAAAACGAATCAGGCAGAGATGCTATTTGCTTGTGTTTCTGCTCATAACAGTCAGTGAGAATTCTGACATATCAGTAACTTAATTCATAGATAAGACAAACACAGAAAAAAGATTTCTCCTGTCTTATCAGAAAACTGATATATTTAGAGACTTCAGTGTAAAAAAAATAGCTTTGCTATCTGACTTTTAGCAGAGACAAATAGGTTATTCTGAAAGCTGTTAAGAAATTACATTTCCACAAAAATAATTAAAAACAATAAAATTTCAAGGTGAGAAAACATGGAATATAATACATTTAGTTTTACACCTTTATAGTCTGCTTAGACTCTCTCTCTAAAATTAACAGAATGCTGCATGATTTTGCAGTCTCATTTTGGCTTATCTTTCTTACAGCACCACTGAGAAATTTAATCTGAACAAAAATTGTAGAACAGGAGAAGGGCAGGCATTCTAGTTCTATGAACATTTCTATTAGAAGTGCACTGGAGAGCTCTGGGGAACACTATTAAAAAAAAGAGAGAGAAAGAGAAAGAAAGAAAGAAAAGAAAAAAGGAAGCAAAATGCAATAATCACAGCAATTGGAATAAAAAATATATAGTTCATGTTACTGAAAATTGGTTGTTAATATAGAAACATGCATACAGCTAATGAACATTTATAGTTTTGCAAAGACTATAAGCCATTCACTCATATAAAGTCATCAGGCGCTTGCTGCTTGCTGAAGTTCTCTGAGATCCTTTGATAAACACTAATAGCTACGAATAATTACCTACAGTTTATGCTGGTTGTTGAGTTATGCAGGATGACTTATAGAAACTGCAGACTTACAGAAATTTTATTGCATAAAATAAGAAATGAATATAAGGCTGTTGTAAAATGTGCTGTCACATTGTAAAATGAGCAACAAAATGCCAATGGTTCTCTAACTGTCTACAAATTAGGAAGATTAGTTGATATTTTCTTCTGCTTTGTAGAAAGAGAACAGGTCTTAAGGAGAGATAAAAATGCTAATTAAGATAACTGAACTGTTTTTTCTAGTAGCCTGAAGGACTGGTAATTTCTGGCCAAAAGTTTCTTTCACAGAGCACCAGAGAACAGATTAAACTGCTGCCTTCGGTCTTGGGCCGTGCTTTCTGGCTTTGTACAGGCAAGAAAACGAGTAAGAAAGAGCTACTGTTTTGATTTGCTGCCAGCTACCAGCAGAACAGAGCAAGTAAATGAGGCAGGAGGGTGTGAGATCTCTTTTCTTGATCAGTACTGACCTTACTGATACATTAAGCTGCAGCTAATGCACATTTGTGTCAGTTTTATACTTTATATCCTGCACCAGACACTTCAAAGAATGCAAAAGCTTCCTTGTAAGTAATATGTAAGGAGAGCACTAAGGGATCCCTCCAGCTGTGGGATGCTGAAGTGAAGGACAGAGAGTATTTGTCATTCGTTCTGGGATCCTCAGTGAAACACAAATGTTTTCTTCCAAGTCTGGTTCCTGCTTATTTTCAGGGTTACTGTAGGGCAATGCAGAAGTTGAATAAGTCTATCAGCAAAGAAAGAGACAGCCAGAAAGACAGGCTAATCAAGGACAGACATAGTCTTTATGGCTTAAGTACTGGCGCTACATTTCTTTCTTTTTCACTTCCTGAATTCAGAGGTTGCCTATATTTTAAGGAGAAAAAAAATCTCTAAGACTCACAAATAGAGTTCTGCCTTCATGCACTGTTACATCCTGGAACACATAGCAAGAATTAGACTATTACAGCACATTAATTCTTAGAGGACCCGTAGCTATGTCTATCCTGTGCCAAAACATGGCTGTGCACAACAGGGTTCATCTCCCCACCATCCCCTGGTAGCACCTGGCTGTGCTTGATGCTGCCCTAGCCCTTTGATATGCTCAAGCACATGGCAGTCTGTGAGCTCCTGAATATGAAAATTGAAAAGGAGTGCCAAAGACAAGTCAAATCTTAAAGAATATCACCAGAAGACACCAGGAAGTCTATAAAATTTAAACCAAATCACTGGAACAGTTCTTCAATATAGGCAGGTGTTGAAAGGGAAAATTCTGACAAAGCAACATGACTAAAGAGGAGGGTTTTCTTTGGGCAGCACCTACATTCTGACCTTCGGTGGAGTTCATTTGCTGCCACATTTAGATCTTCATAACTGCACTCGTGCTATATCAAGTGTCTTAAAATCATAATGAATATCAGAAACTTTCTTCAGTGCTAACCTTAACTCTTTAGCAAGCATGCAGCTATAAGCCCCTTCAGGACAAGATAAAGGCAGGTAACTACAGGTCACTGCAGAATTTGAGCCATTAATTATTTTAAAAGAATGCCAAAACTAATACAACGTCAGAGCATAACAGTGCTAGACATTATTTGCTGTGCCTATAGTTATAGCACATAGACTGGAGTAGATTCTCAGCCAATTTCGACTCTCTTTCTAATCACAAATTGCATTTGCCCTTTTGCAGTTGCCAGTGAACACACAAAATCTGATGGCAAATGACACAAACTTCCAACACGCACTACGTGCTGCCCTGCACGTGTACACCTCGCAGGCAGAGCTGCCACGTCATTAACCAGTAATGCTAACTGTGAGCACGTAGGCCATGGAAGAGCTACGTATTTGTAGCTCAACAGTCCCATGCAACCACTGAGAAATTCACAAGAATCAAGAGAATACTTCTTCCTCTCAGGAGGAAGTTTGAAGTTTGAAAATCAGGCTGTTGCCCAAATTTATGTGCCTTTCTGTCAGTGTCCTCCAAAACTGAGCCTCATGTTCCAGAATCAATTCCTACCCACTTACTTGTTGATTCACTTCCACTTATCTCAGCCAACTTGCACAAGAATGACATGTTGCAATATGAGTACACAGGCTTTCCAGATATTACCTCATCTACTCGCAGCAAAACACCATCCGTCCCACCACATGTTGACACATCCAGGGTTCTGCGGAGAGCAGTATAGTGTAGCTCTTGCAACCTTTGCATCAGGACTGTTTTCAAAGAGACTGTTTTACTGAGAGTAAAGTGCTCCTCAGTGAAGGGTAGAGGGAAAAGCGTTCAAAAAGACATTGCACTTTTCTCATTTCAAAAATCCTTAGAAAAACTCTGATAAACTCTGAGGAGCGGTGTTCCTGAGAATGGATCTACAGAATAGACATTTAGGGCTAAGTCTGTCTCTCAGTTATAGTAAGGTAAGTCTTACCAGTTATAGTTAGTTATATAGTTATATAGTTAGGTAAGGCCTGAACAGCTATCAAACTGTATTGTTCAGTTTGACCCAGATTACCAGAGAACACACTTACCAGATACAAAGGCAGAAAGCAGGATAGAATAACATGGAAATACTCCACTTGATCTGTTATACAAAGTGAGAGTTGGGGTGAGGGAAAGGTGGGAGATATAAACTATAACGTAGCAGGAGTGAGGGAGAAGGTATTTGAGAGGGTTTGCAGAACCCATGCGATAGCTACAGGACAGCGCTGTGACTCACCTCACAGGTACAGATCAGGATTCCGGCTGTTATGCTCATGATAAAGGAGTGTAAAGTGATCTAGTTCCCATAGCAACCTAAGAAACACAAAGGAAAACTTCATTTCTTTAAGCCATCCCTGATGATGAATAGATCTTGGCTTTCAAAATACCAGAGAAAATTATGATAAGGATCTCTTTTATCTCAGAGTAAATCTTCCTCAAGAGGTTAATCTTGCAGGATGAGTTTAAGATTTGCAGATAATAGGACTTGTTTCCACAGGCTTCTGGAGTGAGAATATGCAATCTGTAGTGGGGGGGAAAAAGAAAGATTTAGAGCATGGCTTTTTTTTTTCGATTTCCATTGCTATCATTTTAATGTAGGGCAGAACATTACATTAAAGGATGCTGCCTTTCCACAAGTACAGGTCAAAGAAAATTTCCATACATTCTAAAAATATAAAATGTACTTACTAAAGAAAACAGCGTCTTTGAAATATTTCTTTCTCTGAGAAAGAAATTTGCTTTTTAGGCAAAATCTAGGCTTGGGGCAAGTCAGTAGAATTAATTTCAGCTTTAGATAAGACCATGAGTTCTGCAAACACAGACATACAGCTCCCTGATTTCTACAGCTTTATATTTGCACCAGTGATTCCTCCATAAATAGGAAGAACAATGTTCAGTGTTGGCTTCAGGGAACTTTGAAATTTCTCCTCTCAATTGCTCTAATAAGATTAACAAATTACTTCAGATGAATAGTGTGACTAAAAAGTGAAAAGAGAGTTTCTGATTGCTCAAAGCCTAGTTTTCAGGAAGCTGTAAATCCTCTTGAACATCTTGTTAGTCCGAGGTTAAGATGATGTTCCTTATATTACGTTTTTGTAACATGTTTGTAATCTTTTGGCTTTACAGGGCAGAAATGCTTTAGTTCAGAGTTTTCTGTAGAAGAGGATAAAAGACAAACACTGGATCATACCAAAGACTCATCTAGCTCTGTATCCATTGGCCTAGCAAGAAATATAATCCTAAAATTACAGGGACAAATAAAGTATGCATTGGTACTCCTTCTTCTGCATCTTGCAGTTCAGAATCTTCCTGAATTGAAACAGTAAAGCAGAAGCTGAATTGTGTTTAGCGCTGTGCAAATTTTTCAATTAACTGGCTGTACGGTGAGAAAAATATTCAGAACTTTTTTTACTTTTTTTGCTTTTGTCTAATTAAAGGTAACCATAACTTATAGCAAAACCTCTACATAAATTTACTCTAAGTAAGTTTAATATGATATTTTTTTTTTTCAAAGAACGATGAAAAGTATTTTTAATTCATTAAATATCTTGGCTGAATCCAACTTAGCATTTTTGGCTAAAACAAGCAATGATGGCAGTTTTTGCCCTTTAAAATCTATTTTTTAAAAAGAAGGACAGAATCCAGGCCTTTCCTTGGTAAAAACTCTGTCAAAATAAATTACCAAGTCAGAATTCAGACGAAAGAAGATACAGGAGATTAGCAGATTTATTGACAAAAAACAAGTGCAAGAAGAGGTGAAAAGGCAACAAAAAGGAAAGATAGAAAAACAAATGGCTTTTCTCCAAACCACTGTTGTGGGATCCAGAACAGAAGTTTCCTTCATGTTAAGGCCTACTGTAAGCTGAGTTTTCATTAGGACCCATGTCTACTCAAAAATCCCATTATGATTAGAGTGTACATTTCAGTTATTTTAATTGAGAAGCCATAAAACTAAAGTCAAAATGGTCTAACCCAGTTAAAGTGTATAATTATATTTGCTGATAATATATTACAATTTATAGTATTTCTTTTACTTTATTGTATGTTATGGTTCAGGGCAATATAAAAGGAAAAATAAAATCTAGCTGTTGAAATTAATCAGTTTGAACTTTAAAGGAAAACTGCAGTGTAATATAAAACAATTTTCAGTCATTATATTTAATTAAATTCCAAAAGAGAGGTAAACCAAGCATTCAATTGCAGGCACTGAGTATCTTCAGCTTCTGATACAAAAAGTGTTGAGCACATTCAGCACATTCTGGACTCACAGCTGAGCCAGAATGTCATAAATACTTCAAGAAATATAATTAAAAACAAAAGCTAGTAAACAAAACAAGAAGCTAAAATAAGTTACAGTCTAAGTACAGATCCTTCAAAATATACCACACATGTAACTTCAACTCCCATCTTTACTGCATATAGTATTCCCATCTTTACTGTATAGGGTATACTATATAGTATATACCCTATACGGTGTAGGGTAGATAAAGTTAAGCATGCATATGAGTCATTGAAAGATCTGGGTCTAATTGGTGGTATTCTTTAAGTAAGTGCTACTCAGTAGTACAGTGGGCTTGTAATGTAGAGTTTCCAGAATTAAGATATGTCTAAATACTGCAAAAACACAGATATAGTGAAACAGTGACAGGAATCTCCATAACATTCTAAAGAACATTTTTAATATGGATGAACTTACGTAGCAAATATTTCATTAGGCCTATAAAGTAATACTACAAAAATTGCTTGCAGTTTTCCTTTAGATATTTAAACAAAAATACTCTTCCAGCCCAACAATATTGAGCGTATAACACTGATGCCCATATTTCTCTTCTGGAATAGGAAAAAAAACTTTTAATCAAATCAGAGAGCTCCAACTGAAAGCAAAAACCTCTGGCTTTTGACCAATAGCTAATCTTTCCATGTACCCTTTCTATATTAAAATATAGCTCCACTCCACATACATTGTTCTTGGGAAGGATGGGAGGGAGCAGGGAATGGGGCTGTGAATTTATTACAGAAAAGGAAAGAAACCAAATGAACTTTAGATGATCTTTACTTATCTAAGAAAGCTGCAATAAAACCAGAAATTCACAGAGGATTTCATCTGTGTCTGAGGCCTTATATTTTAAAATAGGTTGAATCCTACTTTCATTGCTATCAAAAGTATTTTGTTTACTCTTCAGAGAAGTAGCACAGGATCAATACAGTGGAAATTAAGCCAAATAGAAACAAAATATAGCCAATATATAGATATAATATTAGCAGTTCTTGTAACAAGAAGCCGTTTAGAGCATGATACATGAAGCACTAAGTTCATGCCACAGATATCTAATTATTTCATGGGCAAGTGAGTGAGGTCTAAGCGAATATAGGATGAACACACTAACTTCAGCCCAGTAGGCATTTGTTACTGTTAGTCCAAGAACCAATTATTGCATATTTTAAAGGAGCCAAAGTTGCAAAGCTCTGTGTAGGGATCCATTAAATCCCCCAGCGTTAGTTCATTCTTAAAATGCTTTCCAAGATTTTGGAAACATCCCATGTATTAAATAACTAATTTGTCACTATAGGAGTAACTGCACGTTTAGTTTTATCTCTGCGTGCTATCAGATGGTTGCCCTCTTTCCATTCCTTTCTCAACTAAGTTCATCATGCCTTAATAGTTTAAATTTAAATAAATCCCTAAATATAAGAAGTAGAACTTCCATTTAGTGGGCCTGTTCTTAAGAGAAAAAGCAACAGCTTAGGGCTGTTGCTAAACAATGTACGTCTTATCACAGAATCACAGAGGATTGAGGCCAGAAGGGTCTCTAGGGATCATCTTCTTGCCCACAGGAGCACATTGCTGGCTCATGATCACCTTTTTGTCCACCAGCATGCTCAGGTCCTTCTATGCAGAGCTGCTCTCCAACAGATCAGTCCCAGCCTGTCCTGATGCCTGGGATTGTTCCTCCCCACATGCAGGACCCTGCACTTGCCTTTGCTGAATTTCATGAGGTTCCTCTCTGCCCATCTCCCCACTCTGTCCAGGCCCCTCTGAATGGCAGCCAAGTCTTCTGGTGCAGCAGCTGCTCTTCTCTGTTTTGTATCATCAGCAAACTTGCTGAGGGGCCACTCTTTCTCTTCATCCACGTCATTGGTGAGCAAGCTGAGCAAGACTGGACTTGGTAGTAACCCTTGGAGGACACCATGAGCTACAGGTCTCCAGCTGGACTGGTCACAACCTCACTGCTTACTCATGCAGCCCACACAGATATAGACAAGAAGACAGGAGAGAGAAATAGGCAAATGTACTTAAGTCACCTAACCCCCAAACCTTCAAGTTAAATACTTGATTAGTTTCCAGGAAAGTTTAACATAGAGAAGGAACATAACAAGAAGTTACACTGTAACCCAAATGTACTTCCAATGACAGAGAAAATCTCTTTAAAGGGTTAGGTATTTTCAGAAGCATCACTATTTCTGTTCAAACTGCAAGATGTGTACCCCCTGCAATCCTTCTCTATTTTGAATGTTTGAATTTTCGATAAAAAAAAAGTAAATTGCAAAAGTTTTCTGCCAATTTTGACTCCAGCTACATATTGGAATCAAATAAAAGGAAAAGGCATATATATTCGTATAGCTGTGTCAGGAGCAATAAGCAAACAAATTCCTGATACCTGTCACAGTTAGACTGGCCTCATGGCTCAATGACTGATATCTCATCATGTGAATAGTTCTAAGATCCCCCCCAAGAAATCCCCCCAAAATCCATTTTTGCCTGAAATTTAAATTAAATTGAACTTACACCAATTTTGCTTTACTTCCATAACTTCCTGGTGTTTTCATTTTACAAAATTATCAAAAGAATCCTGGGTGAAAAAAGACTAAACTGGCTTTTCTTATGAGGTTTTTAATGAGCATTTCTATCCACATTTGCGTGGATAATCAGCAGCATGCTTGGGATATGTGTTTTTTACCATCTCTACATCATGTATCCAAACTTGCAATCTAAACCAGCTATTCTTTCATTTCTAGATGCTTTCTCTTAGACTCTAAACCAATTCACATGAGAAAAATATAGTGATATTTAAATAACCTTTATTTTAAAATTCTGTCTAAACAAATCACTTACTTACTTACTTACTAATTCATTCCAATTTCTTCTGAGGACAATCACATGTTGTGGGTTTTTTTGTAATGATATAGAGTAGAGATCTGTCTAAAATAGAGCTATCCAGAGACTCTCCTATACAGGCAAAACCTGAAAAGAAAAAAAAATGTCATCTAAACCTCACACAAGCAAGAGAGAAAAGAGCCCGTTCTTCACAAAAGCCGGAAAGTACACGGAGAGTTAGGCAGTAAACCTGCTAACGATCCCAGAAATTTTCTAACAGTGTCTCTCTTATACATACTGTGTTCTCTCCATCAACAAAACATAAGGACTGCCAATAATGCCAATGCTAGAATAATTTTCCAAAGGTAGTTGGGGTGCCAATGCACTAATTCTTCACAGACTAATGCCAACCTGCCCCCTGGTAATGCAATATAAACCCTGGAAAGAAAAAAATAGGAAATACTTGCCTGAGGTGGTGTCTTTAAAAAATATCCTCATTCAAAAAGAAGCCTTAGGCAAAGCAAATGCCTTTTATCTAGAAATAAAGGAAGGCTTCTCATGGAAACTATTTACATACTTGGAGTATTTCTTGCCTCAATAAGAAAATCTAACTCAAAGTACACCAGATTAAGTAATTGCTGTTTCTGCTTATGCTCTAAACAGTAAAGAGAATATTTTCACAGATCTGCAATATTTCCGGAAAAAACTTTACACCTCATAAAAAAATTGTTAAAACTACTTGCAAAACTAAGTGCATGTTGTCTAGTAAGTCTGCACTTGTAAAGTGCAATTTATTGTAGACGTAGTTCAAATAGACTCATTGAAAATTTTGTCTTATGAGTGCTCTTAATATCAAAAAAAATTTATAGGCATTTCATGGTAATACATTTTACAAATATATTTTCCCAGGTTGCTCTGTTTCCTTCCATTACACTCCCTTTGGGATATTTAAGCAAGGTAAAGGAAATGGAAAGTTAACATAAGATAATGGAGGGTTATAGAAAATAATCCTCCTTTTAAAAGAACATAAAACCAACTCTATTATTGTAACAATCCTAAGAATTTGGATTCTTAAGACACTTTCACTCAACAAAATTTCTGATGAAAAAATTTACCCCGAAGTATTTGCTCATCATAATATAGGAGTGTGGTCATGTAGGTCAGGATTTTCAAGATTACAGGATCAACCGCATCTCTGAAAACTTGGCTATTAGAGGTACCAAATGCCTATAATTTGTCTCTGTCATGAGCAACAAAATAGGCTGAAGCCACAGATTTGGATACTTTAGAACCTCATTTTAAGAGCCACTTTGCCAGATATGAACTCCAAGGAAGAATCTTTTTTTCAGAAGTTGTGCACTTCCAACAGCTCAACACTTTCTAGGTGCAGTAAGCTGGAAATAAAAAATTAAAAAGTTACTTGCAAAATACAGACCTGGACCAATTTGTGTAAGAGTACATCTCCAAAAAAATATAAAATAGCTTCATAGATAATGTTGTACTTATGGCTCTAATGATCCTCATGTAAGAGAGTTTAACACAGAAAAATGTTACAGTGCTGCATTTTAGTGCTTTGATTTTAACTCTGAATATCATTTACATGATTTCACATTTTAAATTCTAGATGACCCGAGAATCTGCATGACCTGCATTCAGAACTACTATATGTAAGTATAGCTCTCCATGTTAGTACAATCCAAAGAACAAGTGATGCTTTGCTATATAAATCAATATTGTGCTGTCCCATTCATTTTAGCTATTGCTGACCTGAAAACAGTGGCTTTGGAAAAAGACTTGGGAATTGCTAAGTAACTAGTCTGTCATACACCATCAAGTTCTTTTAAAGTTTTTAAAGCTTTTTAAGGCCAATGGGATCTTTGTAGGTATGATCTATGTAGGTATGTTGCTTCTAGTTTTGGAACTACTGGACTTTTAGTATATTGTGTACAGTTCTGATACCAGCATTCCTGAATATTTAAGGAGGTTAATCAAAGAACAAAAAATAATAGATTAATGGAAGGTTTAACTTAAATAGAGGGGAAGGAAGCATTGAGAAGTTTTCCAAAGGTGCAATTAAGAAATACATATAACAATTACCAAGATAAAATAAAATTTTGATAAAAATGCTGTTCTGTCTAGCTATAAAGAATGTCATTTTCTTATATACGTACAACTGATCAGCTCTTTACAACAACAGTGTAATGAATTCTAATGAGTCATGTGTTTTGTGCCTGAACTTTAAAAAAGAAAAGCACACTAGTTATTCTTACAAGCCTAGATATTCGCAAGCATACATTGTTAATGCTTAGCTATCCCTGAACTCACTTTCAATCCTTCATTAGAGGAATAATTTCTCTTAATTAGGGCAAGAATAGTGTATTATCATTACCATGCCTAGAAAAAACATACAAACACACACACACAAAAAACCAAGCTCACCTCAAAACAAACTTACTAATGGTGTTTTACTTCATCTTTTAGGTATAAGAGCCATTGCTATTATTACTGTCCAGAAAACACCTACAGAGACGAAATTTCCATGAAATGTATAGAGTGCCCAGACAACTGCAATACCTGTGGCAAGGATGAGTGTCACTCGTGTAAGGAAGGCTTTTATCTCCTAGGTAAGCAAAGAACCAGGTACAGTATATACACAAAAAGATTTAGAACTTTGTTTCTTAGACAAAGAGTTTGACTCAAATTCTGAAATTTGTAAATCCCTCCAATTGCAGTCAGGGGATGCTGAGGGCGTTTAGCCCTTTGCCGATCCAGGTCTGTTCATTAGCTTACAGCACCATTTGATTCAAAACTTGAGATATAAGACTGCAAATTCCAACTGTATTTCCTGTTTTAATCTATTTTTAGTGTATTTTTCCTCTTTTAATGTATTTCCTGTTTTAATGTATCTTCTGCACATGCTCCTAGAGCACACACAGGAAAAAAAAAAAAGGTTTCTGTTTGATTCAGACTATAGAAAAGAAGATTTCTTTAGCTCCCTGAAAGACCTGAAAACTTTTCAAGTCTAGCAAGTCTAGCTTTCTTTTAACTTCCAGGTCCACACTATGTAATAAAACTTAAACATACTGAGTAAAGCTCTCATAAAATCACTAAATTTTACATCAAGTTCACACAAGGCTAGGAATCTCTTAGTTTTATTTTAAGTGATAAATCAGACAGAACTGGTTCAGACATGCTGCCAAACTGAATCATAGGAAATCCCGAGGTTTTGATGATCCTGTGTACTACCTACTGCATGCGCCAATAGCAGAGTAGAAAGCCTCATGCTCATGGAAAGCTCTGTAGGGACAGCCTGAGATGATCTGGTAGGGCCCTTTTTGTTTATGTATTTCTTTTTTAATTCAAATTGGATAAAGAAAAAAAGAAAAACTATCAGTGTAAGTTATTACAGGGTAGGTATGGCAGTATGGAAAACCTTAAATCAGGTTTGCTTTACATTCACCAGAAACTAGCCATTCACCCAGTTCTCAAACTGGGCCGTATGTCTATAATTTACGAAAATTTTTGGTCTTAGATTTTATATTGAGCCAATATAAAATAGGGACTTACCCATGAAATTATGACTCAAGCTTAGACTTTTGTAAGGCTTGTAGATGCCAGGATTTAGCATATGAATGAAGACCCAGCTAAATAAAAATATAATTGCAGATTGGTTTGAAGGGTTTATGAGCTTTATCTAATTCAGGATTCACAATAAAAATCTAGAGTGTTGATATCTACTAAAAGTTTCATAAGTTCTAATGTATTGTTTGTTTTTCTTAAGCTATTTCTTGTTAGAGACAAAGAGATGCTCTACCAGTTCTCAGTTTAAAGTAATAGCAGCTATGCCAAATACATAATGATATTTTCGAGAGATAAAATCAGACAAAGTTCACAGGATGTACTGATTTTCATCCTCAGAACTCCTAGTTGCCTTATTTTTAATATCCTACCTGCTTTTACATGAAACGTGGCTGGGACTACAGAAGAAAAGTGAAGATACATCTCAAAGTTTCCAATAAATTTGCATGACAGACTAAACTCGTTTTTTAGTTAGACAGCCATTAGTAGTAATTAGCAATCCTAGAGCTAGTACTGCTCTTTTCTTCCTATATGATATGATAAGGTTTAATAGTATTTTATCCACTTCTTCCTGAAGGACACGGGACAGTTGATCCCTTGATTTCAGGCTCCGGCTCTGTTGCAGGTGGTGTATGCGTGAGCGAGTGTGGAGCTGGTTTCTTCAAGGATGACATCTCCAGGGAATGTGAAGCGTGCCACAAAAGCTGTGCAACGTGTGCTGGCTACAGCTATGAGGACTGCACCACATGCAGAGACAACCTGCAATTATCCCGTGGTCAGTGCCTGAATCCAAGAAATGCTCTGCCCAACGGGAAGTTCTGGAGTGGTAAGTTGCTACAGAAACCTTGCTCTTCTTTTATTTCATTGAAGACAATTAAAAACTTTAGAAAGAGGATACCAAGATCATGCAGCTTTGGTGAAAATATCCATTCATCTAATTAGATTAAAATAAGTTTTAAAAATTACTGGCATTGCAAACATTAGTTTGATCACAAAGTGAAAGTCAGGTCTCTATTATAAAGAATGTAACATTTTAATTCAGCTTAAATTTTCTCTATAGGCTGTTTTATAACAAAATTTTGGCTGTTGATTCCCCACAGATAGATAAAGTCGGAGAAAACTAAATAAGGTGGAGGAAACTAAAAAGAATAAAATGTGTGTGTGGACAATATTTAAAAACAACCTCTCTTCTTTTCCCTTCTCTCTCCACACAGATATGCACCCATTGTCTAAGGAACCAAGTACAGGATATAGAACTAAATTCTTGAACTTTTGTCCTGTTTTTGACATTTCCACAACTAATGACTTTGGCAAAACTGTCAGTTCTTTCTTGCTTCCCTTATCTATATTATGGGGAAAACAATTATTTTCTATTCCAAAAGAAGATAAAGAAGAGAATTTGGAATTAAAATGCTCTCAAAATTTAAGCTCTGGAAAGAATGATTTGTATTACTTTATTTTCCTTCATGAAGGATCTCATAATGCATCACAGTACTGTCATATACAGTTTAAAAAAGAGTATTAAATGAATGGCGCATGGTAGAATACCAGTTGTTTCTTTTATGACAGCTATGTAAAATACAACTGAATGGGTTGTGTTACCACACCAGGCAGTGCTAATGGTGTATTTATTGCCCAGCCCATAAATCAAAAGTCATTTGCTATGAATATTCTTTCTAAATGAAGCTTATTGCTGTGAAGAAATCCTGTCCAGTCTGTGCAGCATCTCAATAATTAGGCTAGTAAATGACATATAAAATGGTATGCACACCCATAACCTCCAAGGGGTAAAAAGTCATCTAGTACTTCAGATGTATCTTGGCTGATCACTACAAGCAAACGGGAAAGCCACTGTCATATAACCCTCTCATTCTTTTCAGCATTTGTAATGCATTAGTTGGAATAACACATCCAGTTTTGGGCACAGTGTTTAGAGAAGGAAGTGCCCCAACTGGAAAGAGTAAATGGTGAGGATTACCAGAAGTCTGGGGAAAAAATATTTACAAGACAAGACTGAGAGAATTGGAGGCAGTCTTTGACTAAATGAGACAGCTAAAAGGAACGTGATCACAAAGAAGAAAGGAACAGATCAGGTCTCTGTATGTGTAGTAAACATGACAAGAAATAGTAGGCTTAAAATCCAGAAAAGGAGGTTTAGATTTGGCATTGGAAAAAAAGAGGACTTTCTAGTGGAAGAAGAAAGCAATCTCACCAACTATCTGAGGGTTTGGGAATATCCATCTCTAGAGGTCTTTAAGAGTACACTAAAAGAAGCGATCAGGAACATTTGTTTAGTGGAGTGATAAACTATATCATTTACAGCCCCTTCCATTTTTTTATTATTATTAAATGCACATTTTTCCTATGATTTGCATATATTTATTTGGCTCAAACACAGTAACAGTGGATAACCCTGGATCTGTATGATCTCTCATTAAATTTTAAATTAATATCGATATTTTCAGAAGAAGTGTTGATCATTTTTAATTGTTACCCATCTATCAAGATACATTAAATCAAAAAAGACAAGTATTACTTTACTTCAAAAAAAGGTCAAAGAGACCTAGAAAAGTGAAATATACTCACAGAGAAGGAGCCTCAACCGAACATTTAATCATGTCTCATCCAGATGTTTAAATCTTTTTTTCCATTTGAGACACTCTAATCTGGTGCCCAAGAAAGAACACGTCTATATTGTGGTCTCTCCAGTCTCTCAATGCAATCTGTTTTTGACACCACCAAGTAAGGTAATTAATCGTTAGCAATTTTCTTCTGAATGGGCAGCTGATGCAGGCCTGTACACTTCTGCATTACTCTGCTGTGGACTCTCTTTCTCTCTCTGACTTCTACTTTCCTTTTCTTCAGGTAGATAAAATACAGCTCATTTGAGCGCATTTCAAACAGTAAAATACATCTATCTTTGAGCTGTACTGGCTTGAGCAGTAGGAGCTGCCACAGAGTCACACAACCCTTATGTGGCTGGTAGTGCTCCCCTGATGCTCAGCTGCTCTGCTTCTCTTGGGTTGACTTGCTCTGGCTCCCACTATGTGACAGCAGGTATGGCAGGTAACCACTGAGAAAGTGATGTTGGTCCTTGTGATATCCTGGGCCTTTTCTCACTACAGTAGACTTCCAAATAGTAGCGCCCATGCAGTCCATTTGTTAATGAAAACGTCACCAGTTTTACCAAAGGTGCTCCTTGAATAACTGCATTCATCAGATGTTTATGCCAGTTCTTCTTCAGTTGCTTCAGAACATTTGGCTCCCATAACATTCATTTTCATTTGCAAATTAATTACAAAATCTAACTGGCTGGTATTTTTGGCTAAAATATCACTCTTTCACTTCATTTGTTGATGTGTTCAGGAAGCAGATTATGAATCAGCTGAGTTCAGATTCCCAGTTGCACCATCCTGTTTTCATTTTGTTTTGTTTTTAATTCTGGTTCTGTACTGAAGATACCTTGCATAAATGGAGGTTTTGAGAGAGAGAGAAACACATTTCTTTAACTGTAGTTAACTCTAGTACATCACACTAATAGGTTGGATTCTATTTAAAGAGTATCTGAAAATGGTTTAAAATACCTGGATGATTAAAATATATATGTGTGTGTGTTTGTATGTTAGGAAACAGAGTTTCAGGATCTGTCACAATAACCTTTATTATTAATAAAAGCTTTCTGAAAGCCACTAAAATTTAGGACAGACAACCTCTGTCATTCAGTGCTTTGTTCAAAAAGTTCAAAAATGTTACATACTACAAGTGCAAGAGTGGATGATACGAAATCTTCCCATGTTCCTGGAAACCTATCTCAGTGGGGATTTTGGCTGGCATAGCTATATAGAAAAAATCTCCATGGGCCTGGAGCAATGATCCCTCTTCAAAGCATTTGAAACAGTTCTATAAGGTATTTTTTTTCCCTTGAATATTTAGAAAGGGGTTATGGGGGCAAAAATATACTCCCTCTGTCATGTATGGGTGCAAAATCATGGCTTTTTTGAAGTTTATCACTGCTTCCTCTGATATTTTTTCTCAGTTTACTGCTCTTTTACGCTTCACCTTCATAGCTATTTTAATTGTCGCCAACATGGTTTCTTCTTACTAAAATATCCATTTCATCTGTTGTCTGTCGTCTTTTTTTTTTTTTTTTTCAAATGGAAGCCTGCTTCATGCAGCATGGTCATGTTTTATGAATCTTGTTGTTCATCCTTCAAGGGATATTAAAACATATCCAGGTTTGCTCACCAGACTAGGCTAGACTGTGGCTGTGAATAGATCTTTGGCTCTCATCCTATGTGCCTGTTTATCAACATACACTCCTTGCACTGGGTACTCAGCAGGTCCTCAATGCATTTACATTGGTTTCCTAACATGGCAGAACTGCCTCCCATCTTAAGTGGAATAGATGAGCTTTTAATTAAAGGCTACAGGCCAAATAATTAGCAGTCCTCCCACCTTGGGGGTAGGGTTTGGGGGGCTGAGGATAAAATAAACAACCTCGCCCTTGTCATGGAAACGAAGATGAGATTGCAGCAAGCTCATCCTCAGCTCATCCCCAGCTCATCCCCAGCCTCCGATGGGACAGGAAGACGACACATCTAGGAAGAGAGCCAAAATCCACGGTTTGCTTAAGCTTTTACTACACTGGACTTACATCTACCCTCTCTCTTTTGAAACTTGGCTAACAAAGAGTAGACCTCGAACTGTATTAAAAGATACTGAACCCATTTCTCCTCAGCTTTTCTGGGCACGCTTCTGGAGGCAGTTGTTTCTCAAGATTCCCTTAGGTTAGCTTGTTTCTCAAGCTAACAAATTATAGGACAGCGAAAAACCAACATAGAGTCTGAATTTCTTTACAGTCTGGGAGACTGATTCATCTAGGCAAGGACTAAAACCTCTTTGAGCATGGAATACACTTTCTTGGGGTTGGACTAGATGATGTCTAGAGGTCCCTTCCAACTTCAACCCATGTGTGATTCTGTGATTTTTAAGTTTTACTTCCATTTTTTGCATAAGAATAAATGACTGACCAGTCTTAGGAATTTTCATGAACACATACTCCAACAATCAGAACATCCTATATAAAAATTTCTTAATTTTCTTAAAGGATATTATTTGGGCAAATACTCTGCTGGGCAAACAATCCAGTTCATATTGGGAATCATTAATAAGTCATATCAAGGTCTGAAATAATGAAACAAATCTTGTCTGGTATCCAGGCTTTTAAAAAGACAGGACAAGCCAAGAAAGCCAAAAAAAAAAAAAAAAAAAGGAGATCGAGCTCTGTGTTTCTTGCGCGAAACATCTGTATTTTATCTCATGTACCAGATGATGAAATGACTTTGGAAGCCAGGAGACACACTCGTGTAAGCTTTATTCACCAAGTGAATACACACACCCTTTCAACCGGATTAGGTGTTTTATGGTCAGGTCTTCATTTTGCCTGTAAATACCCAAAAAACACATTCGGTTCTCAGTTACACAATTTGGTCTACACACTCTTTTGAAAAGTACAAGAGAAAAAAAAATGCTGTAGACAGAGATCTGTTTCTGTTGCAAAACCAAAATGCACTATGTGCTTCTTAACATGCGGATTGTATATGCTATATTAAATTATGCAGCAAAATAGCAGCTGGTTCTGTTTACTATTACATACCACCCTCCAATGGTAGGAGTAACATCCCACAAGCAGCCATTGACCAACTGCATCCATCTTACACATATTCTTTTTCCTAAATATCAGAGTAAAACACAAATAATGAAAACACAGTGTGCCAGAGGAGTTCTAGCTGACAGCAAAACAACAATTCAGACTTAAAAGGGATTATTAGAGTTTTCTGACCTTAATGTAGATATGCCAATATACACGTAAAGATCTGAAAATAAGGAAAGAAAAAAAAAAGAGAGAGAGAATAGGATGGGCAGAAAACAGCAGAAAAAAATAGTAGGGGGGTAGAAGGGAGTTATAATCTTCCAGATGAGAAAATACAGTATTTAGAGAGGAAAATTAGAGCATCATGGGAAGATGATGCGCATTTTTAAGCATCATTCATATGTAAAATGTAAAGTTGCTACAGACAAGCAAAAGTGATTATCCTATATGCTCTTAGCCACGCAGATTTCATATTCTGGCCATTTGTTTCTAAATAGTGCTATGGTTGCTACCAAATAACTAGATTGGGAATTAATGGTTATTGGGGATTGTGATTTACTTCTTCCCTCTCCTGTAGTTTTCTTAAATTTACAGTCCACATAAGTCTTTGAAATAGGATAGGTCAAGTATTTTATTACGTATGTAGATTGTTTTCACTGTGTTTTATCATGTCTATGTAATTGTAATTACCTTGTGGAGATATGCAACCTATTTTCGTATTTTTATTCATGACTGTATCAGTTTTGCAAGGCCAATGCCACACACAGAATAAAACCTAACAAACCAAGTAGCATTGCTACTAGATCACATTCAAATCACATCCCACAAAACACTGCACAAGCCAGAGAGGTCACCTTCTAAAAGGAATATGTATGCAGTTACTGCGAGCCATGGCAGTGCATTTCCTTCCATATTCCCCACTGCAACAATGTGCTCTGGTGTGAGAATAAAATACTCTTCTTCTAGAAGCTGAAGCCTAAGAAGCTAAGGGTATTACAAATGCACATGGGAAGCTGCTTTGTTTGGAGGTTAAAAATATAAGTACTCAAGTCCTCCTTTTACCCTTAGAAAATGGCAAATAAATGGGATTCAAAATGGAGGAAGCAAACTTTTAGCAGTCTAAAAACTGATGTCTTTCTGCTTTTCCTGCCTGGCGTAAAGGTCTGTTGTCTCTGAAGAGCAGAAAGGGAAAGCAGAAAGGACAGCGCAAAGTGGAGCACTATATGTGAATATGTTTTCTTATCATGCAGTTTCAGGATTAACATAACTACAGGAAAGACCATAAAATACTTTAAAGCCATAGATATCTTTAAAAACATCTCTCTTTAGATATGCCCATTTCTCTGCTTGTATGTCCCCAGATCTTGGTAGACTTCAGGGTTTTTTAAACCTTAAGTTCCTCTAAAACAAGTGGTAGTTATGTGATGAGGATCCCACTTCCTTGCCTCTGGACATAATTTTTCATCCTGAATATTTTTGAGGACTCACTGAGTTTAAGCCATATCAAAAAATCCTGGAGTACATTTCAAAATAAAATCACTTGGGCAAAGAAAGTGGAAAATCTGGGGACATCATTGTTTCAATGGAGCTAGGCATTTTACCTCCCTTTTCCTTAATTCTATATGGAGATGGCAATTAAAGCCTTAAAAAACTAAATTTCATGAAACTGTGACATTGCCTCATTCATTTTGCACAAGCTCAAACAAGAAAGGAGGAAAGGAAGAAGGGAGGAAGGGAGGAAGGGAGGAAGGGAGGAAGGGAGGAAGGGAGGAAGGAAGGAAGGAAGGAAGGAAGGAAGGAAGGGAGGAAGGAAGGAAGGAAGGAAGGAAGGAAGGAAGGAAGGAAGGAAGGAAGGAAGGAAGGAAAGGAGGGAGGGAGGGAGGGAGGAAAAGTACTTTTCAGTCTTCCCCTAGCCTCTCAGTCTGAGGAGCCCTGGTACAGTCAGAATGGGCAGAGCACTTCAGAGCTACATTAAAGATCAGCTCAAGAAATGGCACAGCCTAATTCAGTTTCTAAGTTTCTAGAAAGGAATGGTGAAGATTGAGCTGGATGTACGTCCAAGTCGCTACTCATTCTGATAAAGAAGCAAGAATCAATGTGACAGTGAGTTGGATCCTACCTGAAATAGGAGTTTAAAATGAAGTAATTTTATCTTGAAAAATCCAAAAAGAACATAAATGTAAGGATCAAAACAGCTCAGTAGGTCTGAAAAGGCCATACTCTTTGCCCCTAAAAAACATCAGAGCCATACAATAATAGCATAGAGTGTTTTCTTCACAGTGTTCCATTTTTAGAAACTAATCTCTTTTCTGGGCCATTATTTCACAATGAGTTTAAAATCAATCAATTAACATCATAAACATACGACTTCAATATTTAAGAGTTTCATTTTCAACCCTAAGAGCTACAGACTGAAAACCTTAAGAGGAAGCTTAAAGAATCCTCGGAACACAGCGGTAGTCTCCAGGGGCAAAAGAAATTCAAAGAAATGGTTTGAGAATCATCCATGAGCCTTATTTGGACTTACTTGATGCCTGGTTTTAAATAATAAACAGCAATGGGTCAGAATAGAAGGCTGATGTCAGGAGCTGCAATTCTTTTTGGTAGACACAAGCTCTTTCCTTCAGACAGGCAGCTTTGTATTAATTATTGAATTAGTTCTCCTGCAGCCATTTGCCACAGCACTTGCCACTTTCTGAGCAAAATTTTCACTGAAATTGAAGGACTTTTCTATGGTTAAAAACAACCATTGGCTGTTTTCATTTATCACCAGTCCAAAGGCCAAGGAAACACATTATGCCTTTAACATGAACAATTTTCTTGACAGCTTTGCACAGTTGTTCTTGGGAAAGTTCTGGTTACATTAATGTAAATAGTGTGCATAGATATCTGCAGCAAAATCTTTTCCATTACATTTTCCCATTCTGGGAGCTTTTTGCTATTCAAGAAATATATGCTTTAAAAACTTATTCTTAAACATTATTCTAGCTATACCTTTTTCACTAAATGAAGGCCTAATTCCACTCCTTCTGTATTTAATAAGAGCTCTATCACAATATGAACACATTTTAACTGTCCAGAATTAAAAACAAAACAATTGCAATTAATTAATTGGAAGATTTTCATATTTCTTTTAGAAGTCGTCTAGATGGGTCATTTAAGCATTTACATCTGGCTAGAAAATTAAAAGATCTCTTTTATGTATCTTGCCAAATGTCTGAAGTCCAACTGCTTGTGTACATTCCCCTCTAGTGGTGACTAGTACATATTGCAGAAAGCAGCAAATGCTATCTCAAGGGAATCAGAGAATGATAGAATCAATATGGTTGGAAAAGACTTTCAAGATCATCGAGTCCAGTCTTACACCCATCCGTACCTGCTAGACCATGTCCCTAAAAAGTGCCTCATCTACACGTTTCCTGAACACTGCCAACCAATGGGACTCCACTGACCTGGGCAGCCTGTTCCAGTGCTGACTACTCTTTCCAAGTAGAAATTCTTCCTAATGTCTAACCTGAACCTCCCCTGACACAACTTGAGGCCGTTTCCTCTTGTCCTGTCGGTTGTTATTCTGGGGAACAGATCAACCTCCCCCTCACTGCAACCTCCCTTCAGGTACTTGTAGAGAGCCATAAGGTCCCTCCTGAGCCTCCTCCTCTGCAGACTGAACAACCCCGGCTCCCTCAGCCACTCCTCATAAGGCCTCTGCTCCAGCCCCTTCACCAGCTTCGCTGCCCTTCTTTGGATGCGCTCCAGGACCTCAGTGTCCTTCTTGTAGTGAGGGGCCAAAGAAGCAAAGACTAAACAGAAAGAAAAAGTAAAGTACTTCACTGGAAAAAAAAAAAATTAAGGATTGAAATGTTTTTGAATCAATGACCTCCTGTAAATATTCCTCAGCAGTAGCTAACAGGTTCTCTGTTTAACCTTATTTTACTGCTTTTTATTTTTTATATCACACCAACTCTCTTGCCAGGATCAAGGTTCTTCTCCCCTGGCAACATATACTTCAGCAATATTTCTGGCTTGCTTCTTCACACATAACTGGCATTAAATTACACCACTTAAAACTACCCAGCAGGGAGTTTCCAAAATAATGAAATAAAACATAAGCAAGGGCAAGCATAAGCAAGGGTAGCTGGATGAAAAGCTGCTGGGAAGTGAAATGAAAATTTGTATTCACTGCATGTTTAGAAAAAGGCCATTGACACTTTCAGTGGGAAATCAGAAGTCAGCCTTGACAAATTCTGAAGGTTTAGAGAAGCACCTGATAGACAAATGGAGGACGTATAACTGCAGTCAGACATCATGAACAGATGGTCTTCCTTCCAGCCAAGGTTTTCAGAGATAAAGTGAAAAAATGTTAATTAAAAACTACATGGCTGTGCAACATACCATCAATTATTCAAGGTTTTTCAAAGACTGCAAAACAACTATTCTTTAAAACAGAAAAATCTGAGGATTTGTAGGCCAGTGGGGATCTTCTCTCAAGAGGAGAAAAAGAAAGTAGAAAATTCTGCCTGCTTGAGGATGAAATAAAAACACTGATAACTGCTTGGTTCACTAAAATTAACAGCAACTATTTAGCTTTCCCAGAGCATTTCTTACGCTTACAGCTTATCCAGACAAGGACATTCTGTAAGAATTTGTTCAATAACAGAAAATCGGGAAAAGAAATGAAGAAAGCATCTCTTACCAAAATCTTGTGACAGGGAATTTTTGCATTTCACAGGTGAGCCAGGGTCACCAGCAGGTTACTTTGAGGGTCACTTAAGCAAACAAACCGAAAGTACTCGTGTGCCAGTGTGGTTGGGCACCTCTGGAGGCACAAGGGAGACTCGGGCTGCCCTCTGTATTTAAGGGTGTTCGAACAGAGTAAACTTGACCAGCACTCTGCCACTTGACCTATAAAAAATGGATTTTCAGCAGGGAAATAAAGCCCATAAAGAAAGTAGTTCAGCAAGAGAAGGAAAAGATCTAAACTCACAGGACCTGCATTTGCAGAAAGCCTCACTGGATATCCATATCTTTGCACTTTAAAAGGGCTAAGAAAAGCCTAACAAAACGTTCATTCTCCTCAAGAAAGAGAAACTTGCTGGTAGCTTCAAAAAAAAATGTAGTAGAGACAGACTCAGAAACCCCAGCTTTTTGCTGCACAAACTATGCCACTGATAGGCTATATCAAAAAATATATAACCAATACATGGATAACACAAACGACAGTTCCTCACCAGGACTCTTTGAGTAAACTTCTTTTCCCCAAAATTTTAAGAGAATCTAAATGACACCTGTCCCCGCAGTAACCCCACCTCAGAGGGCGCAGCACCGCTGGTCCCTCAGGACAGGCCACCCCCTACGCACTGCTGGGGGCTGTCCCTAAGGGCGCAGGACAGGCCATCCCCTATGCGCTGCTGGGGGCTGTCCCTAAGGGCGCAGGACAGGCCACCCCCTATGCACTGCTGGTCCCTCTCCCTAAGGGCGCAGGACAGGCCACCCCCTACGCACTGCTGGGGGCTGTCCCCACGGAGGCTCCCTGCACCACGCTGGGAGCCGATGCGGCCCTTCACTCGTGCAACGTTCCAGTTACAACAACACAACAGCTTTCGCTGGCTACTCAGCTCACAGAAAACATCAGTCCTATGGCCATAATTGATTAGATCTATGAAAAGTATTTTTTGCAGTCACCTGCCTTACTTCATTTCCTTAAAATTAAAAGGGAGAATAAAACATATTTCGATGCAAGTACCCACTGTTTCTTTTAGCTTACTTTCATCTCTCATAAGCTCACTTGCCATTGCTCTGTCTTGCCTTCGGAAACTCAGTCACTGCTTGACCCCTGCAGATAGAGGAACTTCAATACCAAGGACTAGAGCAGCCCCCTCTTGCATGAGCCCCTTATTGACTCATCAGCCACCCTGGGGCACTTCAGGAGGGCTGGAAATAGATGCCCATACTGAAACCCCATCAGAAGAGTTGCTTGAAGACCACTCAGGCAATGTTGGACCAGAAGTCTTAGCTTGGATGTACTGTGTACTCATCTAACATGGTGCTAAGACCAAGTGGGCTTAGCCACCTCACTCCAGTTTCACAGTGCCACACCAGCAAGGCATTGTGGCTTTTGGATCTCCTCTGCCTCACTTTTCACTCTCTTGGAGCACAGATGGAGCACACACAGTGTTACCTGCCCCTGACTCTACAAGCGTGCCTCAGAGTATATTGATTTTGCTTTTAAAAGAGATGCACACCTGTAGAGTTTGGGGTCTACCAAGGAGCTCATAAACTTTTAACCTCCTGCAAAATCCAGTTAGAGTAAGACATTGGAAGGCATCTGTTACTACAGCTGATATCAGAAGATGAGGCATTTCATTGCCTCTTTATGCTGAACTCACTTCACACACTGAGATCTCTCTGCACCTCACCAAATCCTGCATCAACCACTTACCTCCCATGCCATCCTCCCACCCCTGCAATTTCAGAAATTACTTAAGAGTAAATCCAACCTCCCACCTTTTAGGTTCTCTGTACTTCCACATTAGTCAAATCTTCTTCTTCCTCTGCAAGCCAGGGACTTTGTGCCTTCCCCATTATTTCTTTTCATTTTTATACACTGATGATTGCTTGTTACTTTACTCTTTAGGTTCACCTATAGTAAAAATAGTCATGATCATGTTTTCCAGGGCTTTTCTTCAGCTATTTAGCAATGCTTCAGGCCGCACAGCTCAAAAATAAGTTTTAGGCATTTTATTCTTTCATAAAGCCTCCCGTAGCTTTGGAGTTTAAAATTGTCTTCAGGTGGGTACTTATTGAAATACAGTCCATCTATCCCATCTGTCTTGATATTATCCTTGATAATCTCCGATTCTTTATGGCCATCAATCTGGCTGCTAAAGCCAAGGCTAAATCTATTTGCTATGGGATCTACACAGATTTCTAACACTTCTCTCATGATAGCCTTAGCAGCAAACTCAGTGCTTCATCCTGAACTTCCATGTCCCACACCTCAGCTTGCTTAGCAGTACATTTATCAATAATCATTACAATTAGTTATTTTACTGTTATTCCTCCATCATGCTCTGCACATACTCACCATTCTACACAGTTCCTTTCTTCATAGTAAAATGCTCACTACTTATTTCCTCTAGTGGTAAGGAGCTCCCTGTGCCTCCATTTCTCCCCTCTCCTCCCTTCACTCACTCACTCTCACAAAACTTTTGCTTTCTTTTATTTCACTTAAGATGTCAGTCTTTCCAAATATTTTGCAATAACAGGCAGAATAAAAAATGTACTGATTTGCTGCATGGGGCTAATGGATTTGATCAGCCACTCCATTCCCTTGCAAAAGTCACATGCATTTGAGCTCGCTGGGCGCACTAAACAACACGCCACACTCAACTTCTAACATCATAGTCTATTTTCTGACACTGCTCTGCAATTGTTCTTTCATCCTTCACTTTGCCATTGTTAAGACTTCCTGGGTCAAAATACAGATTTGCTTTTGCTTTGAGCTGGGCAGAACCATTTTACAGACTTTCTTCACATACATTCGTTTTATCCTCCTTCCTGTTCAGAGTTTATTCCCTTAGAGATACAGTAACAGTATTCTTCAACCAACTACTACAAAATCACCATAAGAATACCTTGCCACACTGTATGCCTTAAACTTGCACATCTCCCAGATTTTTTTATTTGTAGTATACTAGTATCTCTAGTATGCTAGAGATCTGGCTTTGGAGCAGAGTGCTGAAACTAACAACATTTGCTGCACTGCGAATAAGCAGTCCAGAAGTGAATGAGCAGTCTAGACTAATCTCAGGATACCATTTTTATTTTCATTTATTATAGCAGCTCTATACTCAACTAAGAGTCATTCATTTAGCTTTAGACTCATTTACGGGTACGGAATTTAAAGCAATCACCAATTTGTCCAGCTTTGTGAACACCAAGACTTCAGGGAGGTACATTTGAAAAACAGCTTAGAAAAAGACAGTAAGAAATGGGGAGGGCAAATCAACAACAACAATAAAAAAAACGAAAAAGATAACCAAAACCAGATCTTTTTTCTTTCATTCCAGCATCAAAAACCCAGGTACAGTCCTGTGATCCTTCATGTAGGACCTGTGACAAAGATGCTAACATGTGTACTTCATGTCCAGAAGGTAGGAAACTTTCAGGTTCTTTGGGCAGTTTTGGCAAGTGTCTAAAATACTCCATATGCTAAGTTGTTCCGTGGTCCTTTTTTGGTCGGTGCTCAGTAGAAAGTTCTTTGGCACCTTGAAGTATGAGAAGGTAATTAGATTATCAGAAGATAAAAAGTCAGACACATAGCAGCTAGGAATAAAGCACCCTTAGCAATAGAGGTAAAAAATACTGTGAAGTGGGTGTTGTTGCTTTCTTTTCTATTCAATCAAAAGTTGTAGAAGTGATGCAAGAATTACTGAATATGGGTTTCAGGAAGGTTGTACCTGATAATTATGATGATCCTTTCTAACCTTAGGGGAGACTGAGCAAACTATTTTGGAAAATAGTTTAAAGAATGTTTCAATCATGTTTATAGGCATCAAAAATTCAAGCTTTTGGGAAGTATAATTTTTTTTTATAGCCCTCCACAATAAGGTTCTTTTAAATACATTTCTCTTTGGTCCCTTTCTCCACTTGGGTTGCTGTTTTGCCAGGAAAATTTCTTAGCCATGATAGCTGTGTCTCCGAATGCCCTGAACAAACTTTTGGCAATGTGGAAAGCGGGAAGTGCGAGATGTGCCTGGACGACTGTGCGGTGTGCTCCAACCCCTGGCACTGCCAGAAGTGCCTGTCTGCAGAACAACAAATGATGATTACTCTTTACTTTACACTCCTTTTAGATTAATAAATATTAATCAGATGAGTCACTATCAGATTGAAAATCTCCCAAGGAGAAAACTTATGGTAGCCTTCAGCACTAGAAGCTACCACACGGTCAAAGTCATTTTCTGCCTGCTTGAGGTAGTAACATTTTATCTTGACTGAGATCACAAGTGACTATGTCTGATGGTAAAGATCCTCTTGATTTCAGAACCTCAAGGTGGTTCTTCGTAGTAACTGAAAAATCATTGCCCAGTCCTTCTCCTTACATACTTTAGTATCACCAAATACAGGTATTTCTCATGCACCCCGTTGTGATTTTTTTTTTGGTTTGGGTTTTGTTTTGTTTTTTTTCTTCCCAGCCTTCACACTTCCAGGGATTCCTCTACTTTTTTTTTTCCCCTCTATATTATTCTTTCTATATCATTCTTTCTACTCCTGCTATCACTGCTGAGGGATGGCTGAGTAAGAAAGGAAGTCCAGCAAGCCCTAGGTTTAGCACAGGAATAAGGGAAGGACAGACTCCCTTCATGGTGTGAACTGTGCAGGTTTTCTGCCTGCAGACAGTGCTACTGGTGCCATAAAGGAATGTAACGGAATGGAGAATAGACAACAAAATGTTCAAGAAATATTTTATTTCAGTGAAATATATCTGCTGGGAACATAATTCTTGCAACCTATGTGACTGGCTTATTCTATAAACATGCTCTGACCAGCTGTTCACTTTGTGTTCATTTTAATTGAATAGGGGATATTTTAATGACTCTGGGACTTGCAAGGAATGCAGTGGATCCTGTAAGACATGCACAGGAAGTGCCACCAAATGCCAGTCCTGTGAGAGTCCTTTGCTTCTGGAACAATGGGAGTGTAAACATACCTGTTCAGAGAAGTATTTTGCTTCTGAAGGAATCTGCAAGCACTGCCCTCCAATGTGTCAAGAGTGCATTCACAGTCAAATGTGCAAAGGTATTACAGGGAACTTTTTGTGCCTTAAATGAGACAGATTTAGAAAAGAACAGACTGGCAGACACACACATGTGAAAAGAAATCCCATAATGAGCAAAAATGATTTGGTTTATAACCAAATGGTTTATAACATTGCTAAACCACTACAATAAAGGCTAAGCAATCTGTGCTTTATGACGAGACTCCATTGAAAACATACAGAGGTGTTTCGCTCCGCTCTGTTGTGTTTCAGGAGGTTCCTATTGGATTAATTCTATTTCTGATTTAGCAAATGATTGGTCTTTTCACACTTAAATTCTTTAACATTTACACCAATGTGCAAATTTTCTTTCCTAGTTTAAATGCATCTCTTTCTTTACCTTTTTTGCAAATTGCTACTCAAGGTGACAGATGAAACTTCTTTAAGTATGTAAAACATACCTAGTAACGCTCATAAATCCTCCAAAGTCTGGCTGCACACGCAAAACAATAAGGGATAGCTAACATTTAAAGAGAAAATCATTCTGGAAACATTAGCATGGATGAAAAAGAATCACAAATAAACCTCCTAAACTAGGCAGTTATAATAAAATGAACAGCTGAATCCCTATTCCGAATCTCCTAACACCATCAAAGCCCCAGATGCAAATATTCCAGTCAGACTAATGTTTTAATAATAAAACCTTCTAATCTGGACATCCCTAATTTTGCAGAAAGTTCATAATCCAGATATAACATCTCGTCAGAAGCCATTCTCCATTTAATGTCAGCATGGTCTGGTTAGTATCAGCAAAGTTGAGCAGAACTTTAGGCTAATATGGGCAGATTGGAGGAGAAAGTGTCAAAGGAAAATACATTCCCAGGTTGTCTGGCACTGCAGGATTGATGGCTTTCTGAGATCTCTTCACTTCCACAGTGACCAAAGCCAGGACTAGCATCTCACGCAGTGTCTCCCGTTCTCCACAGTGTGCATGGACGAGTTCTCCCTGCATGACGGGAGGTGCGTGGAGGACTGTCCCTCTCACTTCTACGCCGAAGACAAGCAGTGCTTCCCCTGCCACGGGGACTGCAAGGACTGCGACGGGCCCGACGCGGACGACTGCATCGAGTGCGCGGTCAGCTTCTACGTCCTCTACAATGGACACTGCTTTGAAGAGTGCCCCGAAGGGACCTACTACGAGGAAGCGACTGAAGATTGCCAAGGTTGGCAGGCTTGTTTTCTCCAGACAAGTACTGAGATGCAAGTAGAACTGGATGGATATTGTTCCTAAAGGGTCTGTGGGTTGCTAATGTAGGTATGAGCGCGTGAAACAGAGCAACAGAGAAACAAAGGCCTGATAGACATAGCTCAGAACAGCAAAAAGTCAGAGGAAATGGAGAGCGAGGTAGCAAAGCTGGAGGTGTTTGAAAATACATGCAGTCACTTTCATAAACAGCTGAGTAGTTGCTCCTTATGCTAGCGATGTTGAAAACTGCTGCTCAGCAAAAGCACTGCCAGCGTATAGGACAGCCGAAGGAGTAGGCTGCATAATGGTGAAAATGTTGACCTGTTCGGTTACGCAAAAGCAGAGCTGTTGTTCATTTCACTCACCTCCTCATCCTGATGGCTCCTTGTAAAATTAAATCTGAAATAATAACTCGAAATGAAAAAATAAATGGTGACATCCCTGCTCTTTGTCCTTTTCAGCCTGCAATAGGACATGCCAGACTTGTTCTTCTTCCACTGCCTGCCTTACCTGCAGACACGGCCTGACGCTGAACCACAACGGGCAATGTTTGTCATCCTTGCCCTGCTCCCGCACTGAGTACCACGACGAGCAAATGCACACCTGCAAGCCTTGCCACAAGAAATGCCATCACTGCTCCGGACCCACTGAACACCAGTGCCTTAGCTGTGCAAATAATCTCTATCTTCTCAGTGAGTACTTTGATCCTGTGTCTAGATTTTATTTTACATTGAAGAATGGGAAAATAGGAGAGCACCAAATAGGCAAGTTTCTATCCATGAAGAATCTGTGAACACTTCAACCTAAATATTGCAAGACTGACCCAACAGTAAGTCGATGCAGAGGTATTTACTTCTTCAGGGCTATTTTGAGGAGTGGACAAAATGGTCATTCTGGGCTTTTGAAGCCAAAACCAGACTTCTGAGTAGAAACAAAGTCCATGGTTAAACAAAACTTGCATTTGTTTCATTTACTGTCTACTTACTGTCACATTTATTTCTTAAAAGCAACTTGAAAAAGAAAAAAGGAATGTCCTTAACTCATGTTTTGTAAGCACAGAGTTCACATTTACATGTTGGCTCATTTAATCCCTGCAGAGATTTGATGGAAAAAGCCATACTTAAGCTGAGAAGTTAAAAAATTCTTTCTGGATCATTAGTCAGTCACTAGCGGATCCTTGAGAAAACTACATTTTTCTTCTTTCTTTGGAGGAAAAGACCCTGTTGTCTCAGAAAGAAGTTGGTAAAAATAATAAAATCTCCAGACTTAGATTTTACTTTCTTACGTGTTAAAAAATAAACAAAAAATAAAAATTACCTTTAGAGAAACGAATATTTTAAATGATCTGCAATTCAAGAAAAATCTAAAGTAAAACTGACTTAAAACACTGACTGTGAGCTGTCTGCTCTGTACCTAATTCTGATGCAGGTTTTGAATTCTTATATTTTTGAGGGATGGACTCAGACTTGACATTATTACTAGCATATACATCTTATTATTACCATCAGTGAATATCTTCCTTTGTCTGTTTGTAATCTGAGCAGCAAAACAATAAAGATAAGCTAGATAATGAGTGCAAGCTGTTAAGAAAAATCACTATTCCCTTAGCTTCGTGCACTTGCAGTTAGTTGATTAAGTCCTGTTTTTTCTTTCCAGATTTCTCTTCTGTTAATGACCCTCTGAAATCTCAGGCAAACAATGTGATGTACCTGGCACATTTAGCAGCATTAGAGGTGTATGTTCCCATAGCACAAAGGAGCAGCCACATACAGGGACAAAGACCAGAAAGCAAACATCATTAAATCTCAAACCTCTTACAATCAGATTTGCCAAATACACAGAATGCAATGAGCCTGAAAAAATACGCTTAGAATCAGAGCAAAACCCAGGGAAAATGGTAATGCAGATAGATAGAAAGTTTCCTGATTATTTCTTTGTATATTCTGAAAGAAATCACAGCTGCTGTTCATTATTATTTATTATGCTTGCATTTATATTTTCTAAAGTTTTTTTTCTGAAGAGTCTGCTAGCATACATTCAACTCAGAAGTGAAGACTAATGAAGTGACAAGACTTGGAAGAAACAAAAAATAATTAGCATGTCCCAATGTTCCCTTTACTGGCTTTGTTACAACTCCAGCAGCATCCCTTGCTAGAGTGTGCTCCAGCAGAGCTGTATGAGATTTTTATAGCAACAAATACTGAATATGATCTGTTATTCTTCATTGTTCTCTGTGCAGACACCACTTGTGTTGAAACATGCCCACCTGGGTATTTTGTTGACAGCGAGGAGGGACTGTGCTCCCCATGCCACAGCACCTGTGACACTTGCTCTGGAAAACACAGCTCACAGTGTCTCTCCTGCAAACCGGGCTGGTACAGGAAAGCAAAAGGATGTGTAAACCAGTGTCCAGCTGGGTAAGGTCCAAGGTCTTTTAGCTAACATCACAGAGAGAGCTTTGAGAAATCAGATCACTCTGCCCTGTCCTATCTCAGAATGAAAATTTCTCATGTCATCCAAGTACACAGAGGTGGTGTAAAACCTCCCATTCCAGTGCTGAGCTGGAGAACTATGGCTGGTGCCCAAGCTGGAACAAACTTGATGCAATGGGACCATTCTTAAAAGCTCCCGGGAGCTTTTAAGATTATATTTATACCAAACAGCATGAAACAGAGTAAAGAAACAAATTTACCCCTTAATTAGTCAGTGTTTCGCATTGAGTGAATGATTATAATGGATTCCGATAAAATCGATTACTATTTAACCTAAGATTGATAATTTTAGGCAGCCAATTCATTAATATGAGTCTGTAAGGACGATATATACCTTAATGCAATCACTCTGCAGTTATTCCTCTTTTTCTCAGACTGCGCAATGTAGATGAACAAACTATTTCTCCCTTGGTGTCCTTCGGCTAGGCCTTTTGGAAATACTGAATTCCCATCTGACAGCTGGGCATCAGAAGCTGTGAGGAATCAGATGCTTGCCAGCATCTCACAGGATATTTGTGGGGAAGACTAGAGTTTAGGATTTCTAAGTCATGCCTGTTTATTTGCTTACTTCATATCCTGTATTAACCCTGCATTTTGGATAGTCTTGCTTTATAAATTATATTCCAAAAGGAAAATTCAGTCTAAGTAAATGCAGTCAGAGGCAAAATGCACTGAGATGCACAGTAAAAGCTTATGAAGAAGAATGTTTTGGCCTTTCCTGCCACTTTTAGGTGTTTGCAAAGTCAACACTATCATCTGATCTGTTTCAGATACTTTGCACAGAACTCCACTAAATCATGTGAGAAATGCCACAAGACCTGTAAGGAGTGTACGGGACCTCAACCTACAGATTGCCTTTTCTGTGATACCTATTTTTACCTGTTGCGCTCCAAGAACGAATGCGTTAGCTCTTGCCCTGACTATTACTACGAAAACAAGGACAGCAACATGTGTGAGAGATGTCACCCTTCCTGCAGAACATGTGAAGGTAAGAGCCTACACTCTGCTTCTACCAAAAAACCCATCGAAACACCAGCCACACCTTTCCTATGTCACATCCGTGCTCCAGTCTGCGGAAAGGCCTCACAAGGGAGGCGGCAGCAGCAGCCATGACCTTCGATCCAAGCAGTGAAGCCAGCGGCACAGCCCGTCTCTCCCTCTACCGGCTTCCTGGTAGAGGAAGCTGGCTGACCCAGGCTGCCACCTTATTTACAGAGCACTGAATCACCAAGATCAACCAAGACTACCAATCCCCGCGTAGCGCAGAGGCACCACAGGAGAAGAGGGGTCACCAGGACAAAGCGCAGGTAGATGGGCTGACCACATTAATGAAGCTCACCTACGTCGGCCAGGCTCCTCACAGAGATGCCCATCAGCCCTACAGCCAGGGCTCTGATGCCAGCAGGGCCGGACTCTCCTTGTCTCACAAACACGGAATAACCTCTCTCTCCTTGAGCTCTCATACTGCATGTGCCACGCTGTGGAAGACACGGAATCCAAACCTAACCGCGCATCTTTACAGTCCCTAAGGGGTAGAAAGTCAACAGCCACGAACACTGAAAATAACAAAAAGGCCACAAACCATCTCTAAAGTGAGAAAAGAAAAAGTGGGGTTTCTCTTGTTTTGAGTATAGCTAAGTATTTTTCAAAGCTAACTTTGAGACACCATCTGTTTTGCTCTGTGATACATTTACGTATTCCATGCCTTTTTTTTTCCCTGTATTATATTACATCTAATTCTGAATTTGGCCTCGTTATTCCCCTTGGACCCATACAGTGTCCTATTCTATCTCAGTGGCAACAGATGACTACTAGCAGGTGCCACTCTGCATCTTAGACTACGCCATATCACAAACTAAAAGTACGCTTTTGGACAGTGGATGTATTGGACAGTGGACAGCGCAAGCAGCTAATTACAAACATAACAATATTTAAAAATGTGGAAATAGTTCCTAGAGCAAAGCCACCTTCAAGAACTATAGAAACATAACTATATCAGGACATCATAATAAATGACAGCAGTATTTTGGCTTACATTTGGGACAAAGAGAGATTGTCATTTTAGTTTACAGGTTGCTTCTTATGATTGATTTCTATTTTATTTGGGAATAATACTACAGGACAGATTTTCTATCTTAATTATAGGGACAGTATGATGAAATACAATCCAGTCCTACAAAAAGCAATACAGTAGGTGCTCCGAAATGAATCTGCATTGTTGATGAAGCCAGGAAGTGGTGCATTGTCATGTGTGCCATGTGAAAAAATTCGCTGCATTGCTCAAAAAAAACATACTGTAAATTCACTGGATTATAAAACATTGTTAACTTCACCTTTTTAAGTACTGCTAGCTAATGTTAACGTCTTTGTTTCATACAGAACACACCAAGTGGCAGAAAATTGGACAAACACATATTTTGAACAACTTTAAGTTGTACAAAATGTTCACTTCAATTCCTGCAGAAACATGTCTTCAAAAATGCTCTTATGTACATTATATGATGCTCTGTTCACACCTGGGGAAACACATTTTTTCCCCATGTTTTCCTGTTTTTTACTATTTTAAATACATAAATGCATGCTCATTCATTGTTGTTTGAAAAGAGTTAGCTAAACAGTCTGATATGGTTGACTTCGTGTATGAGAGAATTTAGTCAAGGTTTCCCGCAATTTTAGCTCACTGATTGTGAACTAAATTTTCCTGAATGTCTCTGAAGGTCCCTGTGCAGACAAAGCACAAATGTCCAAGACAGGTGGCAACACAGTTGCAGCACTAAGAAAAAGGCAGAAGTCGTTCTATTTCATAATCAGCTTTTCCCAAATTCCAAAATACATAAAAAATACACTTTGTGGGCACATAAAATTTCAGGACGAGGGCTAATCTCTTCTTAATACTGACCCTCTTCACACTAGACATCTCATTGCTGAGTCTTAATAATGACAAATCCCTTTTCTCTGGTGAGGGACATCAGTGTATTTCTGAAAGAGAGTTAGAGGAGATTTTTGTTTGTTTTCTGTTCTAACATTGTTTTGTTTGTCTCGCTAGGGAGTGGAGCATTCAGCTGCACTTCTTGCGTATGGAGCTACACTTTATTAAGTGGAATGTGCAACTCAGACTGCCTCGTAGGCGAATACAGAGCCCAGGAGCCACCAGCAGAAGAGGTACCTATTTGCGGGCATTTTCTCCTGTGATTTATATCCTGACCTTTAGTTTCTGAACACAAGAATGCAAAATACTCCTCTCTGAGTTTTCAAGTCTGCTTATCCTTATACATTCCTACTTTTGTTATTCTCTTGGCAGAAAAAGCATTATTTTTCTTTCTGCTACTGTAGGAAGCTTTCTGTACTGGTGTATATTGAGACACAATGATGCCAAGCGTCACACCAAAACCATGAGAATAAATTCAGCTGTATCTATATACGGAGTGGGCTTTTTTGTTTGGTATGACCAACATTTCCCCAGGCATTTCTGCAGTTTTGCTTGTAAGAAGTCACATCACACTTTTGACTAGAGTTCTGCTGGCAGAAAACACTAGTGAAGAGACAGGCACAAGTTAACAGAGCTACATTTCTGAAATTGGACCACAGTATGCTTGGGCCTGGGCCACAAGTCTGGCCACATCAGTTTCCATATTTCCATCTGCCTTCCAGAGCTGCTGGTTCAAGATTACAGCAGTATGGTTAAGAGATGCTGGATACCCCAGGGTCTCTGTCCAGGAAGATCTCTGTAGCAGGGCTGCTCCTTAGCTGTGAATGTGGGAAGACAGCCCAAGAACCAGGGTCCACGAAGGTCCACAGTTCCCAGCATGGCCTCTCAGTCTCTTCCACGCTCTCAGATTCAGGGCAAGAAGACAAACAGCTCTGAAGGATCTATCCAGTTTGATGTAAGGTTACTGCACTGGACCTGGGGTCCTGGTCTGAAGTCAGACAAATTAAGAGATTTTTGCCCAGTAGGCCACTCAGGAACTGCAGACACTGGAAGCAGGCACTTGTCAGGAACCATGTGATCTCAGAGCAGTCCACGAGGTATGTGACAGCAAGGAACTTCAGTCATCACTGTATACAGATGGTCCCAGAATTTGACCTACCTAGACTTTGAAAAGTGTACCTGAATCTGAGTGGTTTCTGTGAAACAGAACCAACATGAACCAATAAAAGTCTGTTCTACTAGAAATATTTCAGTCATCTTTACTATTTATTTCTCCTCCTTGTCAAGTTGGAAATGGAATTCATTCTTTCATCTTGCTTACTTCCTCTTGCTCTACCTTAGTTGCTTAAGACAACTTTACTGTCGTCATGATCATCAGTGCTAAAGAGACACTTAATCTAACAGGGGTCTAGCAAGGCAAAAACGCAGCTTCTGCCCAAAGAGCTGACAGTCCAAATGAATTTTAGCTATCTCCCTAGTCAGGTCAGACTGCAAATGAAGCTTCTGCTGTAGTGTTTTGCACTCTCCTTACCAACAGATAGATCACTGACAACCTAGGCAGTATGAACCAAATCTTAATTTTCCCACGCCCAACAAATTTTGCCACAGACATCCATGGGTGAGAACCCAGAGTGACAGGGCAGAAGAGCCAGGTCCAAACGAACGGAAACGTGAGGTGCATTGCTTGTGTTCTGTGTCTCAAGGAGGATGAGTTCAAGTGTGAGAAATGCGACAGCACGTGCATTGAATGTAAGGGACCCGGGCCCCTCAACTGCACCGTGTGTCCAGCCAGCATGCAGCTCTCCCTGGAAGAAGGTCGCTGCCTGCCCTGCTGCGGTGCCTCTGACCCGGCTGGCAGCCCAGAGTGCTGCGACTGCAGCGAAACACAAGGTAGGACTGTTTTGATAAGGGGGAGCGGCATTTAAGGGCCTTATGACTCACTTGACTGACATTTGAAAAGGAAAAGCAGGAAATAACAAATATGTGCTGCTGAGCTGCGTGCATACAGTGCATTTCTACTGCTCCATCACTGGAGCTGGAAGGGCTTTATGCAAATAACAGCAATTGCAAGTTATATTGCCCCGTTCTCTCAGTCACCACTTTTTTTTTAATAGCCTGAATTTCATAACCCAGTTGACTGGGAAAAGTTTGCTTCAGCGGATAGCAATCTAAATCACACCCTTTAAAAACTCATCATACCAAAAACACTCCATTGACTTTGAAGTAGCTACAGTATATCATACAAGGTATTGCAGAGAGAAGAAGAATCTGTGGAAGAGTTGCAGAAAGAGGAAATATTTTTATTATATCAAACTCATATGATTGGGAAAAACAGACAGGCTCAGCGTACACAACCTGTCTTCCAGACTTGCTAGAAGCCAGAGAGTTAAAAATCCAAATATCTCTGGGGATGTCATGTTTCATGCCTAAACTTAGCAAGTAGTTTGTGTTTGTGTGCTTGTTAGTTTTTCTGCTTCTTGATGATTATTCCTAACCTCATGAAGAAACTTGACTACCCCAACAATCCTGTCCTTGTTTGTAACCTTGCACCATCAGAGCCCCAAGAACACATCTGCTGTACAGGAAGAATAAATTTTTCAGTCTAAAAGTTTAAAAAGCTTAAAGCTGTAAACAGGCCTAAATGTTCTCCTGGGTCATTTAAAAACAAGGTCTCCCACTTGATCTCGTATAATCTTTTTTCATTTCTTTTTGCTGTTGTCAGATGACTGTGTCTTACGGATCACTCAACCACCTGAAGGCAAAAGCAAAACAGCTCTCTTTGTTATCACCTGTATTTTGCTTCTCCTTGTCATTGGAGCCATTATATTCATCTGGAGAAAGTCACGAGCCAAAGCCCAGGCTGCCCATAAAAAAGGATATGAGAAGCTGACAAATCACCCCAAAGCCTTTCCTTCCTACATGAACAACTCCCATGAGAGTACAAGCTATCAGGAAGATCAGGTGATCGAGTTTAGAGACCGAGATAATGAAGATGATGATGACGATGACGATGATATTGTGTATATGGGCCAGGATGGGACAATCTATCGTAAATTTAAATACGGACTTTTAGAGGAGGATGAGGAAGATGAGCTTGAATATGATGATGAAAGTTACTCATTTAGATAAGTCGTTGCTAATTTATGGATTTTCTGCTCTGTTGTCTTTCTTACTAAATTACATCAATTTGGATAAGTATGTTTAGTTATTTCTTAGTGTGCTGAGCTCAAGATATTAGTTAATTCATATTGCGAGAGCAAAATGGTTTCCGAAAACGTATCTTTCTTCCTAAAACTTTACATAAATCCTTGCTAGTCTTTTCAGTAGCACTCCAGATGTACACTGATTAAGATGTTTCTGTGCATTTGTGTGGAGACAAAATCATTTCTCAATATATTTGTGTGTCTTAGAACTATTAAAAACATTCCTTCAAACAGCACACACATAAAGTGCCACTTTATTGTTTGCTACTTTGTGATTATAGCTATACAGCAAATCATAAAACAACAGGTGATTTTGCTGATTTTACCCAGATCTTCTTTCTTGATCTGGCACATATGTGCCCCTCAAAGCTGATACATTTCACCTCATAAACTTGTAGCACAGTTCTCAGTGAAATTATGTATTTATGACATGATGTTGAAGATTTTAATATTTGTGATTGTGACTCTATTCCAGATAAAACTACTGTATGCATTGTCTTTATAAAAATATTTGAAGTATTTTATAACATCATCAGCATCTGAGAAATCTTAATTCCAGTGGTTGCAAAGCTCAAATGATCTTTCATTATACACATTTTTTTCCTGCTTACTGCAGAGGAATATATGGTCTATATGTATGCTCAGGAAGGAAAAAAAAAAAAAAGGCTCCTTGACTCCTTTTGTCTTTGTAACTACCTTCTCAGGATTCAAGGATATAAACAAAGAGCACTACTCAGGCAACTTCTGCATTTCTCTTGGAAATGTCTCAGGATGTTCTGATGATGGCTATGGGGATAATTAACACTTCTTTGGTAAAGTAACCTAAAGGAACACAACAGTGTATTTTTTTATCATTACAGAAACGTAATTTATCATACAACAGATAAGGATGCTCTATATGGCCCCTTGCTGTGACAGAATAAATTCTTTGCACAAAACTCTCTGGAAAGTGTTGTTATTTGTCAACAGTATTGCCAGGTGGGTAAAAGAGTGGTCTGATCTTGGAAGCCTGCCTTGCTCTCCTGCTTACTCAGAGTTCCTGTAGATATCCAGCAAGAATCATTTCTAGAAACCTAAAATGTTTAGATTTAGCTTTTCCAGTGGAATTCTATGACAGATACCTAACCTTTACGGTTCAAGGCGTAAGTAGAATTTTTTGTCCCAAACACCTCAGGACCCTTCTCTACCTAAGTGTAAAGGGCACTTATGGAAATAAGTGGACACTTATGGAATGAGCTTCTACTTTAAATTTTAATCTTTTAATCATGCCGTCAGGACCGGAGGGGAATAAAAGATCTTTTAACAGATTATAAACGACAAAGCAAGGACTTGTATTTATCAAAAGAAGTATAATAACCAGCCACTTTGGAAAGACACATCTGCCACTTCAATTCCTGGTCTTATCTTGGGGAGCTCTACAAACCAAAGGAATGAAAACAGAGAGAAAGCAATTCAGAAAGTCAAGCATACTGAGTGGGGGAAAAGGCTCTTTGAGGTATCCTCCTCTCCTACACTTACTTGTGTACGCTATTGTTTTAGTGGCAAATATATAACCTGGCTGTGGCTATCTGAAATCATCCCCGTCAACTACAAGCTACATTTAAGATGTTTGAAATCACTGCCACAGGGGATGCAACAATTATTGTCACAAGTTCTCAGGCTACTATCTCAGCATACTATTCAATGAAAACTGTGATGTATTTAGGTACCCTGGTTGGGTTCAGAAGAATAACCAGGGCCCGGTCTGGGCCCGGGCCCG
>NW_010608593.1:497057-507692 GCF_000705375.1 Tinamus guttatus
TTTTTTCCCGTATCTGGCCAAACAAGACCTTGCAGATGGGAGTCTCTGTGTGCTGGACTGCGGAGCTATGGAAGGTGCATCTCCAAAGCCCCTGGGTTGGGTGAGGTTTTCCGACGCAGGATGCAGGCAGCGGGAGCCCCTCTCACAGTGCGACCCCGCTGCTCCCCGCAGGAGCGATGTGGCCCTGATAGCTACGGTGAACTCACACACCATGAAAGAGCTCCACGCTCCGCAGAAAATCTCCTATCTGTTAGCACAAACCCCGCAGCAGTGGTATAACATGTTAGTCATCTTGTGCTCTTTTCCAAAATCACTAACATTACACATACAGCTGCAGTCTGGCCGGTCAACATGAAAAGGCCAGCTGAACTTTGGTCTTCCTCTGAGTTATGGTATAATCTTGTGAAAGCTTTTAAAGCTTTTTTTTTTTTTTTTGCATTGAAAAGTTACACTTATTGTGGGGTTTTCTGTTTGCTTTTAGGTAAGAATGAAGTCATACTTATCTGAAATCACATATGCAGCTGAGTTAAAAGGGTGCTGCTCCCTCCTGCTTGTGGCTGCAGCTTTCCCTTGATGAAAGCTACTCCTAATTAAAACTTTTGAAATAAGTGCCATACAGTGTCTTGTTGATTTGTTTCTATCAGTAAGATGGGTCAGATGAAAAATTTAGTTCACGGGGTTAAGTTCATCCATATTGAAATCAGCTATCTTACTCTAGCACTTTCATGATAATAAGAAAGTTAAATCTGAACCTAACTTCCACCAGGACATCCCCAAACTGCTATGTAACGAGTCGTCATTTCAGAGATAAATACACTAAGATGCAGATGATCCAAGTGATTTGCCCTCTGACACAGAACAAGTGTCAGCATTTAGAGGCTTAAAACAGATGTTGTAATCCTCCTTGTCATGAACTCAGCTCTATCTAAATAGCCAACAGTAGCCTCTAGCAAAAGTCAAGTCAAAACAACCATGTGCTTGCTGTAGTGCTTACGAATGCCTTATAGACTGTACAGGCCAGTGAAGAACAGTTCTTTTTCTGTGAAGAGGAAAGCATGTGGCTAGATAAACTTTTGTCCTAACTCCTCCAGGTGCTAGCACCCACTGCACCAGTGTCTTCCCCTTTGAATGTCTGCTGCATCAAAAATACAGGTTCAAATGTGAGAAGGTGGCAGTAAAAGGATGAATCTGGTCAAGGAGGTAACTTAGTGAGACTGAACTTTGCCGAGAGCAAGACAAGGCTATGGCTTGCAGTCTGTTATCTGTGGCTTTGCAAACCTCCTTCCTGCCCTCCCCCGGTGCAGAGCTCCGTCTCCGGCGCTGCGTTTTTCAGTGTGCACAGCACGGCAACGTACAGACTGAGAAAAAATGTCAAAGACTTTGCTGAGTGCAGTGTGAAAGTATGTTAATGCACATTCTGTCACAAACTTTCTAAAGCAGAAATCAGGCAGATTAGTAAATGAAATGTGCCAAATCTTTTCTTAATCTGTAAAGGTCAACATGGGAAAAGAATAAGATATGGTCAGTACTTCTTATGAAGGAATTAACGCGTATAAACAAAGAGTAGTTTATTGTTAAGACTGTTCAGAAGGAGCAGTGTGTCAGTGAGACAAATTTGCCTATGGAAAAACCAGCCCTTAAAGATAAGAGCCACACTACGTGTAATGTTTGCAGATACTTCATTTTTGTACAATGGAAATGAAAGGTGTGATTATTCTCAGCTCAGAACGATAGAGGAATTGCATCCAGGTGGATGTAGAAAGGCTTTCTGAAACAGACTTCTGCTGTATTCAGCTTTTTTATATATAACATTGAGGAAAAGAGTAAGAAAAGCTGTATTCTAAAGCAGCCTCAGAAAAGGCTTCATGGCAAGCGCTATCCTTTGGAAGTCGTAGCAGGTAAGGATCATAATCTTAGCTCTCTGTTAAGGCTCTGAATCCTGCATTGTAGAGAGCAGGGTGGTGTACAGTGGCAATTTTTTAATGCATATGTTATTACTCCATGATGCTACTGCTCCTATATGAGCTAACTGTGCAATAGAATAGCAGAGCTGACTGGAATCCTAAAGAAGGGTTCCAGCTTCAGTCAGCTCTTTACAAATACAAGTGTATTTGAAGTTCTCTTAAATTTTTATGAGTCTTTACTTCTAAGTTGGTAGGCAGAAATCTGTATCCTAAGGGTGACGACTATCAAAGCTTCAGCCTAAGTATGCTATCACAAAACCAGTGTCCTTCCTCTTTTAAACTAATAAGTAATGGGTATCATTTTTATTGGCCTGGATGAGGCAGAATGAGCAGGATCTCATACAAGGAAGCATGTGATAAGTTGTAATGCATTTTAATTTAAATATTTCAGTTTTAATTATGTCATTGGGTTTAAAGCCACATCCTAAGCTAGAAATGGTAATTGTGGAATTTCACTTTTTTAGAAAATTCAAATTCAGAAATCCGAGAGTTGTTATTTAAAAAAGGTATGCGTATGGATGTAACTGCACACTAGTTCACCTGATTACTTAACTATAAGAGACAAAACTCTAATTCTTCCAGTTTGACTTACTTCACTATTTACCTACAGCAAACTTGGAAGAAATATTTGTCTTCACAAATGCAGAGTTAAGTAATGGTAGATGCAATTGTGGAAGCAAAGTACCCTTGATAGCAGATAAGATATTCATATAATGATTTACCCACAAATAGTTTGTGACTTTTTGCATGGCAGTGACTTCAGTTATGAAATATTTAGTGACAATACAAATGTAAAATATCTCACAGCTGTGCAAGACAGTCATGCAGTGATCCAAGCCCTCCATACACACACCTCAGGCCAGCTGGATCAGTTCTCCAAGCCAGGTTATGATGCTGTGGACATGATATATAGGGCAACCCAGTGGCACTGTTCCTGAAAAAAAACACCCTAATTCCAAATTGCTATGTCTTATATGTAAACACATGTTCTGCAGCTTCCAAGCAGCAAGTTAAAAGCCACAGTTTGAGAATAAAAAGCTAAAATGATGTTGGGCTAGCTTTAAAGAAAAGAGTAAGAAAGAAAACAGAACTGGCAGAACTGGCTACTGCAAATCTCAGAGCAGGACAAAGAGCACACTTTGTCATAGAACAGATATTCTTACCATTTTTTTTAAATTGCTCTCGGAGCTAGTCAAAAGTTGTTCAATGTCATTAACATTTTTCGCAAAAATAGTATAAATGAAAGAGCTATATGCCTCTTCTACTTCAATGTTTCATTAACTTTTTCATTCACAGTTTTAAGTGTTGGAAGTCTCTTTATTAGCTATATTGGCTTTTGCAACTATGCTTGCTCTGAAATCCAAACCCACACCGAGTTACGCAGATGAAAAAGTTTGTAAGCACAAAAGACATTCAAACAACAATGCAATTTGCTTAAGGGTGTCCTATTCGTGATGAGTTTACCTGAGTGGGTAGGTACGTACAAAACAAAAGTCCAGTTCTTCAAGCCCCTTCAGACTGCAGGTTTCTCAACAACTGCTGCTGTAGCAGCTGCAGCGATCCCTCACATAGTGCTCATAGAGAAAATAGGACTAATGAACAAAATATGGTGTCTGCGAAGTGAGGCTGAAATGATATTGGCAGGTTATAAATGTTATGTCTTAGCCTTGCAGAATGTTTTCATGTAAAAACAGACTGTCGAATTGCAGAGAGTAAGTGTGTCTAAAGTGGGGTAACCTAGTACAGCCCTACTCCTAGGTTTGTGCGTTTGCAGGGACTTTTACAGATCAGATTTAAAGATGGGTTATAAGTACTAGCTTTTTGATTTTACCTTGAAAGAGATCCTTCAGCTGTTCAGACACAACTGTTGTACACTAAATTCTTTCTTTCTCTACAGCTCTTCCTGATGGTATTTGTAGAATCACCTGCAGCATGTTGAAGAGACCGTGTCTCATACACAAAATCTAGAAGCTCTTCAGGGACTGCTTTCCAGGTGAGAAGATGAAGAATAAATAATTTCCAGGATGTAAGCAGTAAATGGAATATTTAGTAAAACCTATGCCACTGCTAATGTGTGTATAAAACCTGCTTGTGAAACTCTGAAGTATGAATTATCACCAAATACTTGCTTCCCAGTAATATACCCAATTTACTGGCTTTAATTTTGTCAGATTCAGCAGAACAAGCTCTCAGGCTGCTCTGTGATCTGTAACGCTACTACTGCAGCGTCTCGTGAAAGCTGCTGTTTCTTCTGTTGTCTTCCCAGTTTAGAGAAATAAAAATATTTTATCAATTAATCTCTACATTTCAAGAAAACCCTTTTATCTGTGCTATTCACTTTTTATAATCAATAATTAATAACAGAATTTTTATTCAGTTATTTCTGAAATAACTAAGAAACCTTTTATTAGATGCCTCTTATTCATATTTGATTTTCTTCTAGGATTTTTCTTTCCATCTCCCCTGACAAATGCAACAGCCTCATGAGGAACACAAACTGCTTTTTCTGAAGTTGCTGAAGCTGGTATGAGCAGAGCGAAGGGCAATTTTTTTAGCTTAGTGAAGGTACGGGATATTTGAAATGCTGAAAAGGAAACTACGGTTTTGCCACAATTCACGCTTCAGGCTTTTCTTGGGGCTAACTCTTATTCTAGTAATCATCTCAGTTTTGAAAGTTAACCAGAAACCAGACTTCCTAAACCGGAGACAACTGGAGCTGACTAATGAAGAGCCTATTAGCAGTATTAGCTGCACGAAGATATTGGAGGGTGATATAGAAGAAATTCAAAAGGTGAAGCTTGAGACCTTATCTGTGTCATTTAAGAAACGCCCCAAACTGACAACAAATGACTATATTAACATGACAACAGACTGTGCCTCCTTTACGAAGACTAGGAAGTATATCATGGAACCCCTCAGCAATGAAGAAGCAGAATTTCCACTTGCTTACTCAATAGTGGTTTATCACAAAATTGAGATGCTTGATAGACTCCTAAGATCAATCTATGCTCCTCAGAATTTTTACTGCATTCATGTTGACAAAAAGTCCCCAGAATCCTTTTTTGCTGCTGTGAAGGGGATAGTTTCTTGTTTTGATAATGTCTTTATTTCTAGCCAGTTGGAAAGTGTTGTATATGCCTCATGGAGCAGGGTGCAAGCAGACATTAACTGCATGAAAGATCTCTACAGAAGAAGCACAAAGTGGAAATACTTAATAAACCTCTGTGGCATGGACTTTCCTCTTAAGACCAACCAGGAAATAGTAGAGAGGTTGAAAGCCCTTAAGGGTGAAAATAGCTTGGAAACGGAAAAAATGCCTCTCTCCAAAGAAGTAAGGTGGAAAAAGCACCATGAGATTATTGATGGTAAAGTAAAGAACACGGGCATAGACAAACAACGACCACCTCTCAGTACTCCAATATTTTCTGGTAGTGCCTATTTTGTTGTTAGTAGAAGTTTTGTAGAACACGTATTAGAAAATAGCAAAATTCTTTCATTTATCGAGTGGGCAAAAGACACTTACAGCCCTGATGAGTATCTGTGGGCAACCATCCAGAGAATCCCTGAGGTCCCAGGGGCAGTTTCGTCCAGTAACAAGTTTGATGTTTCTGACATGAACGCGCTCGCCAGGTTTGTGAAGTGGCAGTACTTCGAAGGTGACGTGTCCAAAGGTGCGCCCTACCCACCGTGCAGTGGGATTCACGTTCGCTCCGTCTGCATTTTTGGAGCAGGAGACTTGAACTGGATGCTGCGAAACCACCACTTCTTTGCTAATAAGTTCGATACTGATGTTGACCCTTTTGCCGTGAAATGCCTGGAAGAATATTTGCGACATAAAGCTTTGTATCAGCAAAAGAACTGAAATACTCACTTTCCGTTTTATAAAACATAGGTACAAATAAGATACGCTATATACTTTCATATGTATGGTGATGGTGGTGGTGATTGATAGTGCTGCTGACCTCCTTTCTCAAACATTGGCAGGATGGTGACGAGGCCTTACAGGGTGGTCCATGGGCAAGGAGGAGAGACAACCTGCCCCAAGTGAAGACAAGGATGCCTCACACTGTATGTTGAGGCTTAGAACTTTGGGTAGAAACTATGGGAATAGGTCAAGGACAGCAATTTTTGGAAGCTCAAAATATTTGGAATATTTATTGTTATCTAAAAAGCGTGATTCGCGGACTTCTTTCAGCTAAACCAATTATTCAAAGACTTGGAATGTGCATATTATTCATGATTATTTTTCATGACTGTAATACTGGAAGGTAAAGATGGAGAGAAAAAGGGAAAAGAAGCAGCTGGACTGCACAAAGTTCATGCTGAGATACTGAAAGATCTCAGGAAATTCACATTGAAATTTGCTTGAAAGCTAAACAAAAGGGGATATACCAAAGCCAACTGATGTAAATTTGATTACTGCAGTTCTGCAATACGTGATTTTTAATTCTCTTCGAAAGTTCAGCTTAAAGTGTTAAGGACTTTTTTTTTTTGGTAGCCAAATCTTGCCTTTGTACACATAAATTCTCCCTGATTATGTGATACAAAATGTATAGAATAGTGTGTAATGTGTGTCTTCTCAGGGAAAATTCAGTTCTGTGCCTGATGAGAGTCAGAATTTTAATTTTACTTTTATCACTGAAAGTCTTGCTTTCTGGTACCATGTGACTCTTTAAGTTTCTCTAAAACTTAAAAGAAAAATTGCAGCAGTGTCCAAATGTTACTGACAGAACTTCTGCTCTCTGTTTTCTGTCAAGCTCTACTTGCATTCCAGATTCTTTTTAACACTGCATTTGAAAAAATAAAGTTTTTTTTTTCTAAATGTTATTGTTTCTTCCTGCAATTAAAGTTCTTCTGAAAACACTACTAAAAAATCTTAATGATGAAGACCTAAAATGTTTATAGCTTAGCTTGAGACCTACAGCTGAAGCTGCAGCTGGGACAGCAAGTCTTGCTTTCTTCCATTAATGTGCCCTCCTTCAAGTTTAGATGGTGCAGTGATTTTTATTTAGTTCGTTGTTTCTTTCGGTGGAAGGAGAAGGAGGAAATCTGTAATGGTTCTCATTCAGCTTAGTTTCCTGCCTGGATTAGCTGCTGCGATGCTGTACAGATACAGGAGCAGAACAGAAGCGAGGATGGACCATGTGAGGAGCGATGTCATTTCTTTCACTGGCAATTCTGGTTTCTCTGGTGTAGTTACTGGGCGACTAGCACCCTGTCTTCCTCTTTAGAAGACATCAGGACTTGTCAGAGGCACCAGCAAATGGCAAAAAGTAACCTCCTTCTTATTTGCAATGAACTGCTGAAGCAGTTTATTGGAAATGTTGCTGTAAAGGGGACATGCATTTCTCAAGACACAGTTTCTCATTAACATTTTTTCTTACATTTCCTTGTAAGATGTATGCCAATATTTGGGTATTAGCATAATAAGCTAATAATAAAAATAATAAGCATAATATGGTTTGATCATACAAGCATGTAAGGAGCCAAACAATTTAATCTGAAATAGGCCCTGTTCTGCCAAACTCTGCCTTCAAAAAACACCTGAAAGCTGTTTAAGAGATTCTTCAGAGACTGGCACAATGCATAAACAGGCAATTAGGGTAGGAGAGCTGAATGAAGCACTGGAGAAAAGCACTCTGCAGAACCCAGCCTGTCTTCCCCCCGCTTTGGCTTTCCTACAGAAATGCTCTTAGACACAGCCATGCTCTGCTACCTTTGAACATGCTACAGCAAAGTAGATCTTTGCTGTACTTAACACTAGGAATTAAAGTTACATTTTCAGTAGAGAAATAGCTGTTTGCTTTTAAAAGTTTCTATCTGAAGAAAAATGATATGAATATTTTTGAGACCCCAGCTTCTGGTTCAGGTAGACTGAGAGAGTGGTAATGAAGTTCTTAGCACAGGTGGGGCTGCAGGCTCAGCTGCCTGAAACCCTCTAGACAGCTGCAGAATCAGCCCTTCACCTACCTGCAGCAGCATGTTCTGTACTTACTCATATGTGTAATGCAATTAATGCCTGTCTGCATCTCTTTGTTCTTCAGTGTTCCTAACACTGTAAACAGTGAAGTCGCTGCTTGACTTGAACATTACAGTTTGGATAGAGCCAAGAAAAACACCTGTGTACAAACTGCTCTATACGGAAGGACAATTCAGAGAGAGACCAGCATTTAGCACACATTTTCCATTAGATAAACAGGAATTTCTATTTCTTCTGCAAAAAGTGAATTGTGAAGAACAATACCCTCTCTCTCTGCTCCAAATATTCAAAATGTAAAAGGAATTGAATGGATTAGAGTGGATGTGGGTAAAAAAACCTGTCCTGCCACCCCAGACACCTTTAACAGGTAAAGAAAACAATTAGCAAAATTCTAACAGGTTACGATCTTCTCAGGTTGGGACCTGCCAAGAAACTTAGCCAAAAAAATCATCATCCTAAAAGTCATGCAACTTTGTGTCACCCAGAAACCTCAGGTGAAATCTAGATTATGTCCCCTGCAGACATTAGCAGCTGGAGTTTTTTGTAGCTGATTTCAATTTCTGACAAGATGTTTAGAGGACTAGAGTAAAATCAGATACTAACCTGAGTGAACATAAAGGGAAAATAGTTTGCCTACCTACTGTAGCAACAGGTCATCCTTGGTGCTCTGCTAAAGACACTACGTTCCATGGGCTCTACTGTTATCGACAACTGCAAATTAAAAAAATTGTGATTGCATCAGCCTTTAATCCATGAATCCCAAAATGCAATAGCCAGGCTTCCACACAGGTTGAAGCTGGACAAAGGATAGAGAGGTTACAGCAAAGGCTGGGTTACGCGTTCAGCTGCTCTGTTACTCACTGGGCAGCACCCCCCTGTGTTGCAATGGTATCAGCATTTGGTTAGCTGGAAAGGAAGCCAGCTTGCTCACTGGTTACCAAATAACCTCTTATTTTTCTCCATTTTAAATCTGGTTGATTTCCTCAGTCCAGCTCACCCATGTTTGGAAGTAATGAGTAGCCAAGGGAAGCGGTGTTTGAGGAGAAACCCTTTTTCTTTCAACACCACAAATTGTCTTTTTTTTTTTTTTTCCGACATTTTTTCCCTTTCTGGAAGAGCTCACCGAATTAGGTGCACAGCTTTAGCTCAGTGAAGAAAAAAGGAACAAAAAAATCCTCATTTTACACAACCATTCTGAGCAGCCTCAGCCATAATGGTTTTCTTTGGTTAGTCATGCGAGTAAATAACTAATAGGTAACCAAGTAACTTGTATTATGAAGAGTCACCCGGCTGAAACCCATTAGACTCAAGGGCTAATTTTATCCTAAATGCTTGATAGTCGTGTTTCATCTGAAATCTCCTTCCTGCTTTAAATTTATTCTGACAGCTAAGTATTTGTGTTTGGCTGTCACACTCCTTCCTGTGCTAACACATCAGAAAACAGCAGGATGCTTCAAGTCAAATTCTGCAGCTATAATTAAGATAGCCAGCCAGATAACCATTTCTTGATGTATTTTCAAGTGACTAATAATAGATAACTTCATTCTAACAGTAACGCATTAGAAATCAAAAACACATGAGATGATTATCTGCTCCAACATACTTGCACTGTGCAAATGAGGAGAACATAAAAAAAAAAGGACAGGTCCCATTGGAGAAATACAGGAACGTAGTCAGGGAATGCAGAGATGCGACAAGGAAAGCTAAGGCACGGTTGGAAGGCAAGCTGGCAAGGGACGTTAAAAATAACAAAAAAAATTTCTTCAAATACATTAACAGCAAAAGGAAAATCAGGGAAAACATGGGTCCGCTGGCGGACGGGATGGGCACCCTGGTTACAAATAACACAGAAAAAGCAGAGTTGCTCAATGCCTTCTTTGCTTCAGTGTTTTCCAAGGGCAGCCCTTTAGAGTCCCAGGCCCTAGGGACAGGAGAAGAAGCTGGTGGAGAGGAAGACTTGCCCTGGGTAGAGGAAGGTTGGGTCAGAGAGCACCTAAGGAACCTCGATACCCGCAAATCCATGGGCCCTGATGGGATGCACCCCAGAGTGCTGCGCGAGCTGGCAGAGGTCATAGCTAAGCCGCTCTCCATCATCTTTGAAAGATCCTGGAGAACGGGGGAGGTGCCGGAGCACTGGAAGAAGGCCAATGTCACACCAGTCTTCAAAAAAGGCAAGAAGGAGGACCCAGGCAACTACAGTGGACTCAGCCTCACCTCCGTCCCCGGAAAAGTGATGGAACGGCTCATACTGGCCGTTGTCTCCAGGCACATGGAGGACAAGAAGGTGCTCAAGAGTAGTCAGCATGGATTCACCAAGGGAAAATCTTGCCTGACTAACCTGATAGCCTTCTATGATGAAACGACCGGCTGGATAGACAAGGGGAGAGTGGTGGATGTCGTCTATCTCGACTTCACCAAGGCTTTTGACACCGTCCCTCACAACATCCTCCTGGGCAAGCTCCGGAAGGGTGGGATAGATGAGTGGACAGTGAGATGGATTAGGAACTGACTGGATGGCAGGGCCCAGAGAGTGGTGATCAGCGGTGCAGAGTCTAGTTGGAGGCCTGTAGCTAGCGGGGTCCCCCAGGGGTCAGTCCTTGGTCCAGTCCTGTTCAATTTATTCATCAATGACCTGGATGAAGGCACAGAGTGCTCCCTCAGCAAGTTTGCTGATGACACGAAACGGGGAGG
>NW_010608593.1:507933-545650 GCF_000705375.1 Tinamus guttatus
TGTCCAGTTCTGGGCTCCACAGTATAAGAGGGATGTGGAGCTGCTGGAGAGAGTCCAGTGCAGGGCTACAAGGATGATCAGGGGCCTGGGACATCTGCCCTATGAGGAGAGGCTGGGGGGGCCGGGCCTGTTCCGCCTGGAGAAGAGAAGGCTGAGAGGGGATCTAATCAGTGTATATAAATACCTCAAGGGAGGGAGTGCAGAGGATGGTGATGGTCTCTTTTCAGTGGTGGCCACTGATAGGACTAGAGGAAATGGCCGGAAACTGAAACACCAAAAATTTCATAGGAACTTAAGGAAAAATTTCGTAACAGTGAAGGTGACAGAGCACTGGAACAGGCTGCCCAGAGAGGTTGTGGAGTCTCCTTCTCTGGAGATCTTCAAAACCCGCTTGGATGCAGTCCTGTTCCATGTGCTCTAGGTGTCCCTGCGTATGCAGGGGTGTTGGACTAGATGATCTCTAGAGGTCCCTTCCAACCCTAAGCATTCTATGATTCTATGATAACCCCTTCCCCTAGATTCGGTGCTGTCTCTTACTCAGCATGGCTATGGCATTCAAGGTTGCCAATAAGACTAATAAATACAGCATTTAGTTATTAAAGGCTCCACTAACATAAGCGAAATTGGCTTGTCTACGTCAAAACCCTTCAGCTTGCTTCCTGCCCACTGAATTGCCCTGCTACACGTCAGGGTGGGAGTGGAAGTTACCATGTGGTTTCAAGACATATCTTACCCGTGGTGTGTGATAGAAAGGGAAAGTGAAAGCTTTGGCTCTGTGTCAACAGTCTTAGGCGGCTTCTTGGCACATCCCAGCACCAGCTGCATGAATTGCATTAGTGGTGCTAGCGAGGAGGGTTTCCCAACACTGCCACGAGACTGGTTTGTTATGGAGACATGCTGGGAGGCTGCACACTGCCTGTGTGTAGCTAATGCTCTCAGCCATGCTTAATAGCAGGCTGATGCTAATTAAGCATGTTACCTGCACCAGCTAATTAAGCCTTAATTACATCTTTGAACCAGTTAGATTAGCAGGATTGTGCAATACTGGTTCCCATGCAGGAGTGTGAATGTTGGCACCCGCCCCTAACTTTGAGTTACACCTTAGCCCTGTTAAAGTTTCAGGGAGATGGGTCCTTGAGCAAACCCACTGCATCCACGCGTCGGCCTTGCTGGTCAGGCCAGGGGCTCTGTCACCTCCACATTGCCCAGCTCGGTCATTGATTTTGCACTGAGGCATTGGGGTCAGCTACAAGCAAGATGTTCCTGTGCTTGGTGTGCACCGGGCAAAAGAGATGCCGAGAAGCAACGTAGCACGTCCTCCAGAGCTGCACATCCCGAGGCCTCCCTGCTGCAAGGGTGCTGAGGAGAAGGCAGCGTTTGCCTTCATGAAGTTAAAAAAATGAGAGTTTTCTCGAAGAAAGCATCTGAAATGTTCCTAAACCAATCAAATTGATTTTGTGCTTTGAAAGCACACACTATATGAATTACAATCCAAAATAAGTGCTACTGCATACATCACATTTCTATTTTTGATATATTTACCTCAGGGTAAGGGTAATTAGACTGGCATTCTGCATAAAACTGGAATTTCAGTAATAAATTTAGGTTAAATTCTAACATTTTTGAATAGTTTTAATTGCCTGAATATAACATATAAAACATATTTCTTAGGATCTTTCCATAAAAAGTAAACCAATAGAGATGTTTTAAGTTGAGTACAGTCGCTTCTGCACTGTGGTGTAACAAGAGGCTTATTCATTCATTTATTTAGGGGAAGTACAAGCAGAACCAGTTCTTCCATATCTCATCCTGGCTCTAAGCTTAAATTTCTCTGTGCAAGAACCACTACTGAGTCTCAAAGCCCACACAAGCTCAATATTTTTCAAGTCCAACTAAAACAGTATACAACTATATATCAACATGCTTTTTGGTACTTCTGAACATGGTTGCAATATATACATATTCCGTACTTTATTTTGATGTACACTTAAAACCACAAATATATTAATTACTGCTTAATTAGAATAATCAGAATTATCATCTCCTGACTTCACAGACTCCCACAGCAGAGCTTCCCGGTGACTGGGATTCAGCATTGCACCTGGATATCATTGCTTTTGCATCTGTGAATGTGTCCAAATCAAGGGCTAAGAGGAATTTCAGGTTATTCCATTAGTAACACCACGCTCACTGCAGTTTGTAAGGCAGACTTTCACTCTTTTGGTTCTTTAAAGGTTGATTTTTTTGCTAGTAGCCTCAAAAAATCCAGAAAATATACAATTGGCTAGACTGGCAGCTCCACCAGTACTTCATACACTTCAGTTAATTTGCATGAAACTGTGACAAATTTCCACCCACTAGGCATCTTTCCAACATCAAATATAGTCAGGTCTGGAAAATTTTCAAAGAAGAGGGAAAATCCTTTTCAAGGCTACCTTTCATCAACTGAAGATGGATGATACAGGCCGCAACAGCCTCTCCAAAAACTAAAAAATTGTCAAGAGCAGAAAACTCTGAAAAGCAGCAGTCACCACAGAATAAAGGGACAAACAACAGATCATAATAATTTGCCTCACTCTGTCTGAGAGGCTATAATTGCCCAGCACGACTCACCAAGTGCTTTCAGTTCAACCAAGTATATTCGGACAAGTGGTGGGATGGGGTGGGTGATTAAATGATGATAGAGCCTCAGGTACTTGGTACCTTCAACTGCACAAGTCTGTGGGCCTGATGGGTGGCACCCGTGGGTGCTGAGGGACATGGCAGATGTCCTCGCAGGACACGTCAGCTTTGAAGGTCACAGAGCTCACCAGTCCCTGGTGACTGAAGAAAAGCAAGTGATGTGCCCGTCTTCAAAAACCTGGAGAATCACAGGCTGGTCAGCCTCATATTGGTCCAAGGGAAAACCATGGGGAGAGTCCTTCTGGAAACTTTTGGGACCTGAGGGTGATGGTGTCACCCTGGGAGTGCTGGAACAGCTTTAGGAGGCCACCCCTTTCCTCCAGTACCTATGAAGACACCACGAAGCTGGAAGCAGGCTCTTTGCCAGAGGTGTCTGTAAATGGAAATTGGGGAGTTTCCAACTGAAAAGAAGGGGAAAAAATTCCTGGCAGGGTAACTAACCACTGGGACAGGCTGCCCGAGATGTTGTGTTGGCTCTGTCCTTGGAGGCTGTCAAGTCCCAGATGGGTGAAACCCTGAGCATGGTACAGCTGAGACTGCCTTGGGCTGGATCTCCTCGCTGTCACATGAGACCCTGTTACACCAGCAGCTGTACAAAACTATTCTATTTCCAGAAAACCCCATTCTCATTAATAATTCAAACTTTTAAGTAATATGCAATACTCAGGACTTGCTGTAATTCAGCACACCCCATTTTTCACCACCACAAATGCTAATCCCCACAAAATTCATATTTCTTTTTTTTTTTAATCTGTGATGTTGTTTTTCTCTTATTATCCCTTTCACAAGAGCCACTCACATCCACACAGGAGGGGCAAATGGTGAAAAGCTGGTGAAAAGTTTGCTTATATGAATGACTCTTGCAACTGGGCAGGCAGCTTTACATTTATTTTAAAAGTGTTTGCCCTTTACAAAGTTGTGTTTCAGAGAGTCTATTAGCCCAGCTGAAGCTGAAGGTAGTGAGAAAGAAAGAAAGAAAACTTTGCATTTTCTGGTACTGTTGGCTCCACTTCACTTGGCTCTGCTTATATCCTCAAAGCAAAGCCACAAACTAATGCATTTGGGTGATACGAGAGTCTGCAAATGCAGCAGTAGGAAAAAAGGGGCCAGGGAAAGTGTCAGTGTTAACATAAAGAGGAACCAGAGGTCTTATTGAGACATCGTGCTAGGTAGCTGCACTTGTGGCTTGCAGGAAGGCAAATTTGGGTTGTGTAATTATTTCCATGAGTTCTATTGTTTCCTAGCCCTTTAGAATAGTTTAGACTAAGAAATTACATCATCCAGGGATCTGGTCCCCCATTGGTGGGAATCTGGTGCTTAATTCTGGGGAGTCTGTCCCTTTCATGCAGAACCTTGACTCATAATTGATACATCACAGTGTGCTAATATAACTCTTAATTACTACAACACTGTGGCTGTAGTAATATAAATGCTTATTCTGACTCATGGCAACATTTACAGAAAGCCAGAAAAAAATGGAATATTTGGTTAATGTGCTTGTTGAAGGCCATTCTCCTTAACTGCTGGAAAAAGAAGCAAAAATAATTCCATCAAAATGATTTCACATTCTGCCAAAGGTTTTGTGTCATTTGTTGGCAAAGGTAATGGAAGGAAAAATATCAGTGACAAAAAGTGACCGAGAAATGTTTTTTTTCAATTAACAGGCCTGTCTCCAATTTTCTTTGCTATATTTGGTATTGCCCATACTGCAATAAAATGACATGATACATTTTGTATTTCATAGTGCAACTTTGGCCACAATTCACAACAAATAGAAAGCATCTGATATGTGAACAGGGTATAAATTGTATAGTTATGTCCAAAATTACCTCCCTGACCATTTGCACTTAAGCTGGATGCTTGTTCATATCTTCAGTCATAGACTTTGTGTCAGAAGCAAACAGCCAAAAAGTTGCAAGGCTCAGGCACTTCTGCCAAAGCCCATTTGGAGCAAAGCTTTAAGCGCTGTCTGCACACTACACCTAGGCTGCTTGGATAAAGACCAGTGCCATTTGGGATGAAACCTTCTCTGTGCCCAAGGCTGGAGAAGATGCATTAATACCTTTTCTTCCCAATGAACAGCCATGCCTATGTGGTAGGTCTGGGCCGACAAAACCAATTGGCAGCCGCTACCTTGACCATGTGTTTTGCAGCATGTGTAACTTCACCAATGCAGAAGTTCTCACACCCCATAACCCCACTGGAGGAAATGCTGCGCTGTTTTGCTGTTGCCAGGCTTTGTGTCTTCCTCTAAAACAAAGGGACAAACCCGTATCTGAGACAGACTAAAGGGATGGCTCAGACTAACAGTAACTAAGCCGTGGTGAGACGGTCTGCCTGCCACAGGCGCTTCCTTCTTTCACACGGGCAGGAGATGGTGAGAGGGAACAGAGCATGCAGTGTTACACGTGAAAAAGCAAAACGGCTTGGGGAAACCCACGTAAACTGTGGGAGTGCAGTGGTGTAGGAAATAAAATGTCACACAGCCAATAACTTCTTCTGTAGGGCTGTCATAAAACTCTACTCAATGGAGTCGTACAGAAAAAAAATAAGATGAACCACAGTATGGTTTTTACTGAAGTTAAATTTTAACTTGCCCAGAGGAAGTTAAAGGGAACAAAATATCACTGTTTTTACTGTAGCATTACCCAGTTGACTACTGTGGCAAACACTGCATAAACAGAGAGAAACACTCCTACACAGGATCCTACATAGGAAAATCATGGGGCAAAGAAATAGAATGCAAGTTAGAGGAAGGATGTATTTGGTTATATTGGCAAAAGTAGAAAGAGAAAATAATTTAGAATTAAATAAACTGGAACTAAAAAAACAAGGAAAAATAGTGAAAATATGAAGAAGGATGAAAGAAAGGAGAGGAGAAGGGGAAAAGCAGAAAAACTAGCATAGGGCAATGGCAATAAAATGTCAGGAAATGGTGGAAGAAAGCATTGTAATGAAGCTTTAACTTTTAAGTTATACATTTTTTCATTCATCTCTATCTGTCCTGTCCACCATTAGTGTGCTGAAGTGTAATAAATGACTTGAAGTCTTATTTGCTGAAAACTACCAATTTCTGCCAACAGAAGCCCAAATGCATATTAGGAAAATGTGCTAAAAATAGCACCTAATAATAAAACTAAAACACAAGAAAACTAAGACCTTTGCACCAGTTTCCCAAGGACAACCAATGATCTCCAACTGCCTGCAACGTGGTACATACATAGCCAGAGTAAATGCTGTGAGGCAGCGTGAGAAGATTTGGCAGCGAATGGAAATAAAATCCTTTCACAGACACTCCCAGAGCTTTTGCCTCCTCAAAAGTGGAATTTGTGCCTTACCTAAAATGGAGTAAATATTTGGTAATAACCTCTCCCCTGGAAAATTATTTCAACATAAGAACACCTTTACCTTTTTAAATCTAGTTCTTGACTTAGGTACAATGGAACTTAGGAACAGTAGGAACAATGCAAATATTATTCTGAAATGAGACCATCAACAGTGAATTTTCCTAAAGGAAAACATCAGAGATAACTCTATGTATAGAACAGTGCTGAACAGGATACTCATTTCCGTCTGGGGGCTGAAGGAGCAAAAGTTAGGGCTACACACACCAATAGCCTTGAACAATGCAATATTTCTCTAGCCCCAGTAGGCAATTATTTCCTAGTGATTTTTTTTTTTTACAATACATTTCAAATTTGCCTAACTTATACCAGAAGGCCATTTGGTACTCCTCATTATTTAGCATGTTTTCATCTACTCTTTGAAGGCTTTTCTTTAGACTGAAATGTAATATAAATTAACTTTTCATTTGATTAGTACCAGCTGGATAGGATTGTTTTTCCTCTTCAGGAGCCCACACCCCACTTGCTATGATGATTTTTGAAGTACTGTAATCCAAGCGTTCTTGTCATGGGTAGTACAGTCACTACAATTATTATTAGAAAACATTCCAGACACTACACACACAGGAAACAGAGACACGACTGTATTATATACTTATTCCACAAGCAAATCCTCTTACACCTCTTCATCATCTGGGCGAGACTCAAAAACTACAAGTTACAGGAGCACAAAGCCAGCACCAAAAAGATCTCAATAAATGCAAGAGGTCTGTATCTCAGAAACCTGTCCTGAAAGCACAGATGTCTGGACAGAGTAGGCTGTGGGGAAAGTCACAGTGACTGGCAATGCAAGCCCAGCCTTCCTGGTAGGCAGATTTTTGCCATCCCAGAAGGTCAAATTTAAAATCATAGCAGTCCTGAAAACAGTGAGGAAAAAAAAAAAAAAAAAAAAAAAGATGTTCACTGGAAACAGAAAATGATGTTTTACCGCAGTAGGGATGGCTGCAAGCAGCCACTGCTGGCAAGCCAAAACAGCAAAGGCATATTTGTTTTACATACCGAAACTTTCTTCCGTTGAGCTAGTGATCTTTGACAGTGGTCACAGAGATCACAGTTTTTATTCGTAGGCTTGTTACCACAAATAAGGAAACGCCACAACCCACAGACCATATTTTTTAAAGAAGGGGTTAACAGCCAAGTGAGTAAGACTGCAGACTGGAGAACAACTGACTTCTAACAGAATCTGGTGAGGTGTGTTTTTAGCAGTATCAGATGATCTCTAAATGAAAACGTTTTAGCTGATACCCTGAAGCTGCCTCCATCTTTAATCTCTTGTCACCAAATATGCTTTAAACTTTATCTTTGCCCCAATCTCATGGGACTGTGTAGCAACATATTTGGACATGCCTATTTTTTGCAATATCTGTCATTTATAAAAATAAAATGTGACCATTTAAAAATATTATAGTTCATTATTCTCACTAAACACTTTAAATACAATGAATATAGTTTTGTGACTTCACTCATTGTGAGACACCTTTATACAGTCACTTTAAAAAATTATGCATTTTAAAATGAAAACATTCTATATAGACTCCATCACTATAAACCGAGACATTAAATATTGCTACTGTCTTCATGGCAGAGAAATGAAAGCTAAGTGAGAAACATGCATATGATAGATGTATACATGTGTAAACAAATATCACAAAAGCCACAATGTCTTGGTAATAAAGATTCCATTACACCATAGGGACATAATTTTTCAAATGCTGCCTTTAGAGATGGCCAGGATTTTTATATGAAAGCCTGAAAAAGATAAAATGATGGATGGAAGAGCAAAGCTTCCTCCCACATTCCCTGGACTGCCACAATACCTGCAGGTAGCAGCTGAGTAGTGGGTTTTATTTTGGAGGCTGGATTGCAATCTGGGCTCAACTGGCATCAAAGTGCCTGGATTCTGCCTTAGAGTGCTCATCATTTGCTGGATCTAACTCAAGACTAGGTGATCTGCTGTCCAAAGACACATAACTCCAGAGCACCAGCATGTCAAGTTCCCTTTCCCTGGCTTAGAATGAATCAGAAAGTGTCATCTACGTCCGAGGAAGATATATTCCTCTCCCATTTCTCCAGTTCTCATTACAAACCTCATTCTGAACAGAGGAATGAGCTGTCTGGAACAAGGAGGTCTCAGACACCACCTCACCCATCACTTCATCAGTACTGCTGAGGTCACCTGAGATGTCTTTTTTGGCACCAGTAACCACAGCACTTAGGTAAAGGACCAGGTTTGGGCCGCCTGTTTTGGCTACAGTGTTGTGCACAACAGCACTTTCTGCCAGCCTGGTCTCCTAGATGCTCCTACAGCAGGGTTTTAACCCCACTTGCTCCAGCAGGTCTCCAGTTCTGCAGCATCTTCCCCCTCATCTTCGCAAAGACAGACTGGCAGCCTCAGAGAACACTACATGGCTTAATTTCATTTTCCACTGAGTTGTTCATTTGTTTATTGCTGGCTCCTTTTCTCCCTCCATCTGGTAATAAAGCTTGTGATGTCGTGGCAGCAGTTGCAGTACCTTTGGGAGGTCTGGTGCCTGTAGTCCAACCCATATATATCACCCAGTTGTAATTTGTTTTACTGACGAAGGACTAGTTCAAAGACCTTATAGGCTCAGCACTGAATCCCATACTCACAGGAGAAGACTGAGCTGAATAAGGATTCCCCTCTTCTCTGGTGCAGGTATATTAGCTTATCCCAATCTTTTTTATAAATCCTGGGCTTATCTACAGGCGATCTCACAAGGATGTGGAAATCAAAAGATCATTCATACAAAAAATGGGGCAGAATTGGATCTGCAAGCAAAAAACAACTATCAATATTATGGAACTAATTCGATTAAAAACAAAAAAAGAATGGAATTCATAATGCAAGTGTTTTTAAAGGAAAACCAATTTAGAAATAAATTCTGCTTGCTTTGTACTTAATTCTTTGATGACTTGCACATGTAATCTACTCATCAGTAGAGCAGGAAAAAATCCTTTTAATGTAAGAAACATCTTGATAACAACAGTCAGGAAGCTCTGTATAAGAAGCACTGGCTCATTCTATAAGAAGTGAAGTACTTTCAGTACCTATTTATTTTAGTTTTCTTTGAAGTATTTAATTCTCACTTAGCACCTTACGGATTTGCAAGAGCTGCCTTCCTTCAAAATTACCATCTCATGCTAGTTTTCATCTTTTTTTCTCCCCGTTATTGTCTATATTTCAAATTACATAGCATTTATTTTAAATACAGCCTTTGCAGCAAATCCTGATGCATAACCACACTACTGATTTACCCACACACAGAACAGACACTGCCCAGACAAATTCCTGCACTTAGCCTGGCTAATGAAAGCTGAGATAGGATTGTGTTTCCTGGATGGACCTGACTAGTTTAGTCCATGCAGCATAAAGCATTTTTGTTCCAGGTCCATACTAACATAGAGGTCAGAAAGAAAGCTAGATACCCACATCTTTTAAAAACTTACAATAATTGCTATGCCAGGCAGGGCTCTGAGAAAGCAAATAAACCTGTTTGTTTGGTAGGTTTTAGTTCGCTGCAAGCTGAGGCACCAGGAAATTCCAATTCCACAGATGTTCTAACAGCAACACAGAGGTCACTGGATTAACTTCTCTGGCTTTAAAAAGGACATGATAACTTTTTACATTCATTAGCTATATTCCAATTAATTGTCCTAAATGCAAGTGGAAAATGCTAAGGAAATTAATATATGTTCTCAGATATACCTTATTTATCTGATTTATTTTGGAATAATTCCTGTCTCTGGAGTGATTTTTTTTTAATCTGAATTGACTGCGATATCTGTTTCTATGGACAATGAGTGTACTTTAATAGTAAAATTGATCTTAGAACTGACCAGCTTAAATGGATCACTTCACTGCTTATCATTGGTTAATGTTTTTGAATGCCATCAAACAACCTGACTGCTGAACAACAGGCTACTTGGGTCTAGTTAGGTGTTAAACTTAAAGCCACTGTAAGTTACTTGATTGACTCAATACAGCTCGACTCTTTCTCTGTACACAAAAGCAACAATAATAACAAAAAAAAAATCAGAAAGGATCATCCCACAATAACAGTATAACCTCATATTTCAGTAGCCACCCACAAAATCGCCAAATGACCCCTGGATGTCCAACCCTCCACTGGCACCCAGAAAGCTGCAGTGGCAGCAGCAGCCCCATCCCCATCCCTGCCTGGCATGGGCAGCAGCACCTGTGGCACTGGCAAAGGCAGAGGAAACACAGATGTGGGCAGAGACGAGGGTAGGGGCAGCACTGGAGCCGCCTTTAAAGGAAAATTGTCCTAAAACCAAACCATGATGTGAAACCATATGCTATTTGGGGTCACCTTATAGTAAAAAATAAGAGGCACCATCCAGCAAACTTCAAATGGGCTTTAAAATTAATTGTCCAGCAGAAAACAGATTATAATACTACTACATATTTCATACTTCAACTGTAGAAAGTGAGACGGAAGCACTGTCCTCTCCAAGGATGGAGATAAATCATAAGCTATCCCAGTTTTGTGGGTTACTTGAAAGCACTGTCATGTTTCCAGAGGCTTTTGTGTGCAGATTTGATGCCTTTGTTTCCTAGATTTCATAATATTTGAATCTGCATCCTACAGACACTTTCCTGAGTAACTTATCCTGCTTTCAGGTCAAGGCTTCAGGCTGCCTGTTTTTTTGTCTCTTTTCTCATGAACTCCCTAGAGGAAAAACACAGTCTTATTAGGGACCTATAAGGCCTTAGTCAAAGAAATACGGACAGCAGCTTTATCCTTTTTAATCACATTAGGCACCCTTCAGGCTGCACTTATTTGCAGCACGGTATCACGCTAGGCTATGCTGGGTGTCAAATACCAGCCATGATCCTGGGACTGCAGGACGGACAGGGATGAGCCAACCCCCAGCAGCTACTGCTTGGATGGAGGGAATAGCATCTAGTCAGCCTTCCTTTATGACTGACTTTGTTAAAAGGCAAGTTTTCCATGCCCCATCCCCCTGGGATGCAACACAACCTTATCTCGAAACTACCATACACTTCACAGCGCGCTGGCTCAGTTAAAGCAGATAACCCCCAGGAAATGTTTGTAGCACTAAGCAGTGGATCCTCATTTGCATTTCTTGCATGTTTGTGTGGAAGAGCTCATTCTTGCAGGCATGCTCCTTGCCTTTTAGATAGGTTTAACATTTGTAAATACCCTGATTCCTCCAAGTTTGAAAACCAAGATCGGCCAGCTCACTTCTGCATCCATCTGAACAGACTGCACTGATTCAAAAGGGTGTCCCATCTGATCAAGTTTTGGTCTTAAAGCCTCATTTATCTATTTTCATCTAGAAATGATGATTTAAAGAGAAAGTGGTGAAATAGCCCTGACTATAATGATAATGACTTTGCTCCTCTCTAACCTCAACCTAACAGGAATAAAACTGAAAATAAAACCAGAGTTCTGCCGAAAACTCCTGAGCACTACTTTTGGAAACTTTTAAGAGACTAACAAACAAATGAGGTTGCTCTCCCACATCATTAAAGTGTCACTGTATAAAGAGAGTCCTGGAGGATGGACTGAAGGACTGAGACCCAGACAAGGGGACACGGTTTCCAGCTTGCATTCCCAGCTTGATGTGCTTTTCCATTTGCAACCTTATATATACCTTTGACCTAAAGCAGATATAGAGCTGCCTACCACAGAGCCATCTTTTAAGATTAATACACTTACTGTTTATAAAACACTGTGGGTTTCACGGGCCAGGTACTGCCAAAGGGCCTGTTACACTCAGAACAGGAGAAATGTGAAATCTGATTTGATGAAGAGGATAGGAAAGCAGAAGTGAAGGCAAGGTATGGAATATTGGGAAACTATTAAGCAAGAACTGAAATGTGAGAGCACATAATCATCTGAAACTATAAAAGTTTCAACTCTGCAGAAGGGCAGAAACATTTTCAAAACAGACGCTTCTTGGGGGATTTATATAGCTGCAGAAACTGAGCCAAATAATCTGAATTCAACAGTGTTGCCAGTAGCTACCAGAAGTTCGTTGGTCGCTGTGTTTTCCCCCTTCATAATGACCAGCTTGCCCCCATACACGGGGCAGGTGCTCAGTTCAGCAGAACTGAAAGCCGAGAGGGGCTCAAGTGGCTTAAATAAGACACTTAAATAAGACATTTCCTGAGCACATGGCAAGAGCTGCGTCCTCTCAATGAAGGCGTGCAAAAAAGTCTTGTAATTAAATACAGAAACAACACAGTTATCAATGAATGTGATGCATTGGCTATAAGGCTAATCCTGTATGCTCCAAACCAAAATTAGTTGCTACCTGCTTTCTCCTTAAGGAGCATCACAACGATACTTTGCCTACATTTTGGACTCTCTCCATATACTCAGTTTCTAATCCTTGAGTGATCTCGGAAAATTTAACAGAGAAAACTCTCTGGAAGGAACCCATCTGCTGATGGGTTTGCAGCTACACTGCAAACACTTGTGTTTTGTACAACACAGAGGCACCAAACGAGTGCCTGTAAATTACATATGCTTAAATGATTGTGCCGACAGGAGATTCTGAAAAGGCTTTAAAAAAATACCAGGGACTCACTGTAGTTCAAATTTATTTATATTATTAAATTCTGATAGTTTTTTAAACGTAGGGTTGTTTTTTTTTCCTTAATTGACTAGCAACTAGACTTTGCTCTGTTTCCCCCTCTTGATAGGGAGGAATTGTGTTACTTCTTTATTTGAATTTCCTAAATGGATACAAAATGTCCAGGCACCCAACAAATTCAGCAAACAAATTGAAAAAAAAATCATAGCTTTAGCAGCACATCATTACAAGATTTTCTTTCATGCACATCCGCATCTGCATTTGTCTTCAAGCAAGAAGCTATAACTTAATGCACAAGTTATTCTGTTTGGCAATAAACTAGACACTCACAGGGAGACCTGCCTAGCCACTCCATGGATCACAGCCTTCTGAACTGAGACACCAGCCTTGCAGGTTCCTCAAGGGCTCGACACAGCCACATGTGGTCTGCGCTGTGCTGCCCCAGGAATGAGGAAGGGATTAGGCACCTTGTGGACATCAGGCAAGCAAATCCGGATGCACCAACATGATTTAAAGCAACTAAAATTCACAGCTCTCAAGATTTTTTTTTTTCATATATAAACTTTGTCTTCAACACATACTATGAAGAACAGGAGGGAAAAGAAGCAAGCCTGATTCCTACCTGATATTGTTTTCTAACACTCATTGACGGTGCTAGAGAACATATGCTGCCCTAAAACTGGCTTTGAGCAAGAACCTCCAATATGAGAAACAGGACAGCCGATGTTTCATGCCACTAATCAGATAATAATGCTGTGCCAGAATCTTTATTCTCCTACGTTCTCTGTCTACTCTTTTCATCATGCAATAGTCCCTGATAATTATAAAATCTATCACAGTTTGTTCTTATCACTGCTATGTTGATGTCCCTCAAGGAAGTAATGGACACAAAAGAATGAGACAGCAAAACAAGGAGCTGAAGTGCATCTTAATGAAAGCATTAGGGAAAAAAAAACAGTAATGGACAAGCTAAAGCTTGCAGCAAGATAACAATTCAGCAAAGTGAACAGATACAAGAATGCGGGACGAAAGGGAAGTGTAGATAATTGAAAGATAGGATGGAAAAAAAACACTGTGCTACCACTTAAGTAAATTCACTGAGATTTCCTAACAAGACAGCAACATCTCACAAACAGTGAGATGTTGTGATTCAAGATGGTGAATTACCACCAAAACAAAATTAGAACTAACTACACAAAATTTGCCTTTTTTTTTTTTTTTTTTTTTTACAGAGTACCTAGAGAAGCACGTAACTTTATCCTTGCTGGGCATCATGGAGGTCTAAGCTATGCTCTCCCAGTGGAGTTGAACTGAGGTAGCTCAGCTCAGAGCATGGAGCTGCCACAGAGTAGATGCAGTGTTATTGGACTTCACAGTGAGGGGGAGGTTGGACTTCTTGAGAGACACCCCCAAAATAAAAGCCCCGCTCTGCACAGAAGGAGCTGCTGAGATCTTTCCCAAAGCTATTTGGAAGAAGCTGCCTGCCATGTGAACAGCAAAGGAAAAGACTTGTGGTAAAATACTGGATGGCATAGCAGTTGTTTTACCATGTGGCTGCATCTTAGAGTCATCCTTTTAGCAGCTGATGAGTTGTGCTGACTTGAGGTTTAATTGGCTCATTCTCGGGCCCCCTTTAGAGAGAGGTTCCATCAAAACTCTGTAGAAAATTGTGCATTGTAGATAGAAGTCACTGGCATTTAATGCTTGAATTACTTTGTTAAGAAGGCAAGTCATAAGAAGATACGGGGGCGTTGCAGCTAGGAGTCAGCATTGTATGCAGATTACAACCTCAGGAAACTAAATACTGCAGCACATTCAGGAGAACCTGAAATATATTTGGATGTTAACACCTTAATTTTTAGTATTTCTTCACAATTTGACAAGGTAACATCAATGATAAACTTCAACTTTCTCATGCCGTCTCCACACTGGAAAACAATTTAGTTGTTGCACGTGAAACGAGGTGAACCCAGCCAGTCCTTTAATTGTTTTAACCCGGTACAGACGAGGTAAATTCCACCACCAAATCAGCAGATGTTTCTTTCAAGTCTGAATGATATGTAATCTTTTTCATCTCTGACTTTGCTCAAATATGCATACATCCATAGATTTATATATAAACACAAATACATGTGTGTGTATACATATACACACAAACACACGTGTGTTTTTGATGTATTATATCTGCCCACCCACAACAACCTCTGTTTCACAGCCAGCAAGCCCAGGAGCCTCAGGCTAGTAAGAGTCCCAAAGAAGCTTCCCACACTCTCCTTGATATTCCCATTACATCACATTCCTTCTTGGAGAGCAGTCAATTCACAAAATAGTGCTGTTTGAATTAGAAACATGAAAAGACTAAACTTTTGTCTGAGGAATCTTTCTTTTGAAGTTTGAATGAAGTTAGGAAACTTTGCAGTAGAGCTGCTACTGTATGGCAACACAGAACTAAGTTTAATATGGAGTAATCATAATAAACCAGAAAGGAATTTCTCAGACTAAGCAAACCAGAGACAAAAATCAAGAATTTGCAACTGCAGATGTGAAAAACAGATTCTTTCCCGTTCTCATTTCTGCTACAATAAGATTGGAGTGGATTACTTGCTTTCTAATATAATTATTATTACACTTTAAAAATTTATAATTATTACTGTAAAAAAGAATTATTAAAAGCACCCTGAGTATGTCCTTCCTTAGGATGAAGAAAACATAGAGGTCTCCAGTCAACAGTAGCAGTGAATGAGACACTTATCACAGATATATTCAGGCTGATAGACAGGACAGAGTTTCAAAATCCACACCTATAGAAAGCCAATGAAAATAATTTTCCAAAGAAAATGGCAGCAGACAAGAACGATGTGCTTTTCCTCATACAAATATAATGATTACCTAAATGGTGCTGTGGTGTTGGCGTATTAGGAACAGTGAGTGTTCAGGAAGTACAATCAGTGATAGACTTTCTGTAAAAACTATCAAAACCAACTATGCTAGTAAAAGACTTGCTGAGTATCAGAGCAACTTTAGTAAGAGCAGCTAAGACTGAATAGTTTTGGTGTTCCCTCCCCAAATCTGCATAGTATTAAATCCACTTGCGATCCAGTACATCCATTTTCTTTCCTTTTCTAGTGATGAAATGGGTGAATAGCCAGCTGTATATATTTTGTTGCTGCATACCACTATACACTACTACAATTCCTTTAGAAGATGGCAGTTACTTCACTGAGTGCAGCTGTTGACCAATAAACACCCCAGGATATCTCCTCTGTGCAAAAATTTTCCTTTTGCAACGCATTTCTGGTCATCTTTGTCGTCATCACCCATTTCTGGTTCTGTTATTCCTCTCTCCAGAAGCTATCTTCACAAAATGTGCCTTTTCATATGCCTCCACATTACATTTTGCTGTTTCCTTTCTGTACTTAATTCACACCATTAATTTTTTTTTCTGTTTTATACTTATTCTGTGCAAGCCATTAGGAAATACAGGAGCATACAGGAGCATCCTGTCATCTTTTTTTTTTCTACCTTCATGCAACATTCCTCACTTTTTCTTGATTCCTGTTTTGCCTGCTTACACAAAGCCTGAGTGGATTTTCTTCTACATTGAGTTAGTGAAAGTCAGATGCAGGCTTCCAGGCTGCCAGGAATTCCAAGATTTATTTAAATGAGGGAAAAAATAACATCTGGAACAGAGGTGTTTTAAGCTTCTTTGCGGGTTTCAAGACATTTGAGTGAAAAGACTCCTAGGGAAATAGGGCCAAAGAACAAATCTGGAGAAAGGCTGGAGTCCCAACTGGGGAGGCATCTGCAGCACTATCCTTCCCCTGGCCATTTCTCTGACCTGTCCTTCTTTCTGCTATTTTTCCTTTCCCAGGGTCTGGTAACTTTAGCTTTGTTCTTTTTCCTTCTAAAGAGCCCCGATCTCACATTAATATTCTGTGTTCTTCCAGTATACTGTTTAAAGCAAAGCTACTCAAACTTCAAAGGGATGACGATAGTGGTGAAGTTTTACAGTCATGATGGCTTAACACAGGTCTGTTGCACAGAGCCAGTGCTTCGCCGTCTGAGTCACTTTCTCACGGAGGGGATCTGCCTTACGTTTCAGGCCTCAGGGGAAAAGGATCCACAATTTCCTCCCCGATCCTACGGCTCCACTTCTGCTTAGTGAGGAACATGACAGAGGGGCAAAAAGCTGAGGCTCTGACATTTCACTTTTGAATTTTCTTTGAACTGTTTATCTAGTAATTGTGACTTAACAGTAAACTGTGACTAAAGAGATAACAGCAGGAAGAGAGCTTATGCTTATTTCTCCATCTGAATTGAACAGTGTGGCTTGACAGCCTTCACAGCCTTCAAGTGTATCAGATTTCTGTCAGTTTAGACCCCATATCAGCAGGCACAGTGCTTTTTCTTTTTTTTTTTTTTTCCTTTTCCCCTCTGCACAGCCGCCCACTGAAATCTCCTCACACAAAAGCTACTTAAATTCTCTGGTGCTGCCAGGTACCTCCCAGAGCATTCACAGGTTACCAGCTAATGGCAGTGCCAGTGCCTGCTCTACAGACAACAGACATTCGTCTATTGTCTGTGGCCATATGGCATTTAAAAATCATTTAGACATAGTGTTATGCTGGGTTCAAATTACATGGTCATGATACTGGTTTCGAGCATTCTTTCTAACTTGTAACTTAAAATCCAAATACAATGAAAACTTCTTCAGTAACGTATATTGCATTCTCACATCTAACACACTTGTGGATTCACGACCAAAATCTTTGTTGAAGTCAACAGCACTTGCTAACTTTAGCAAATAAAATCAGTATTTCCTAAAGTACTTATGGAGCAACTCCTAGGAATGCAATTTTTAAAGAATTTTGACTTGATTTTCCTTCTTTGCCTGAAAAAAACAGTCCTATTTGCCTTTTCATAACAAGGAAAATTGAAGAAATCACAAGTACTCTTGAAAAATCTTAAAAATAGAATTGATACAGAAGAAAAGGCCACAAAAATATTTAAATGCACTATTGTGTAAAATGAGCCTTGAGAGATTTTCTGGCTTGCTTCACCTTGTAAAGGTGGGTTTAATAGCATTACCTTAAGTTGAGGAAAGCAAAGAGGAAGGAAAAAAGGCAGCAGCCTCAGGCTGCACTTAGTTTCAGGCTCTCAAATTCTGCAGAGTTCAGCCAGCAAACTCCACTGCTCTCTTGGAATGAACAAATCCCGTGTGCTACTGGAGAAGCTCCTGAGCTACTGTCCCTCTGTGCAGGCAGCAAGGGTTCACTTCTTAAACTGTCAGATGTCTCAAGAAAAACTGCAAGAACAAAGCACAGGATTTTTACAGAGATTTAACTAGCTTTGGTAAATAATTCTTTTGGGAGAGAGTTTGTAATCTGTAGTAGATGAACATTTGTCAAGGCAAGATCAGTTGCAGAACAGGAAGTTAAGAAAAGTTCAAGCAGGAATAGCAAACATTTTCCCTTCATACCTCCAACCTTTACCTCTTTCCTTGTATTATATCCCTAGCATTCCTCTGAGCATACGCACACAGTCATGCACAGCTCCATCTATGAATAAAACAGACAGCAATTTGTTCTTCACTAGAGGCTGACTTCTACCAAGAATCAACCAAAATATAATTTAATGATGCTAAGTTACTTTATTAGTAGTAGTATTATTTCAAAATTAAAAACTTGGAAAGGGAAATCCTCTCTACTGCATTTTCCCTAAGTTTTCACTTGCACAAAACTATTGGAAAGGATGAAAAGATGGTGTTATTTAATACATAGAAGTAAATGAGAAAATGAAATAAAAACAGAATAGGAATGAGTGATAATCAACTAGAAAAATGGCAGGTCAAGCTGCTGTTTGAGAAACCAAAACTATCTCAAACAAAACATCTACCTTAAAACATTTGGCTCTATCAACTTTAAGTAATCATACATACATACCCATACAAGGGTGGAAATGTTTCATTAAGGGGAATGTTTACATTAAAGAAATTAAATACTCACAGAAACAATGCAGTAGTACAAAAGATCTTGGTAAATTTCTCATATATTAGAGGGATTTACAGGCTCCCTGGTGAATGTATATTCTTGTTCCAGAGCTTCACAAACATTTAGTTAATCGTCACCACCTGCCTGTACAGTTCCTCCATTTTGCAGTAGGAACTCCGTGCTGGAGGAGGTGAACTTGAGGAAAGGGACAGTGAATAGGGAATAAAATGTCAAACATTTTCATGCTTACTCTATTGGCTTCATTTATACTCTGAAAGGGCTATATATGACTACTTAGATAACATCATCTGGGACTTGCTTTATATTCCCACTGAATACAGAGGTATATTCAGCAATACCTCTAATTGTCAAAAACTTGAAAATCTGTGTTTGTAGATTTAGTATTTTCAAAAGCCAGCACTGTCATAAGCCTTCAACACTACTGAGTTTAAACTTTAGAGGCTGCAATTTTACCAGCCCAAAGGATCCACAGTGCAATAGAGATATACCAAGATCAGGCAGATATGAAAGAGAGAGCAAGCACTTAATTTCATAGGAAGTGCTAAGGAAGCCTTTTTGCTTTCTTTGGTAGTGTTAACATTTCATGTTTTTAATTGTTCAATCAAGGAAACTGAAGTAACATTTCAAATCAAATAAAAATATATTTTCAGTTAACTCAATAACTTCCAAACTCCTTTGAGACTGAAAACAATATGGCACTAATATGCCAACTCTGCATCTGTCTTTACAGTTGAAAAAAACATATGAAACATCTTTATTTGATTTTCTTCAATTCTGTGGAGTTATTTCCCAAAATGTGGATACCCGGTGATGGGTTTCAGAAAGTTGTGCCAATGTTACTTTCCTGGCTTACTAAACAGAGCGTTACTGAGGTTCTCTACAAATTTTTAGCAGAGCTATTAAGAGTGGCATGAGTGCAGTATGAATGGAAAAGAGGGTGTGTGAAAGCACTAGGAAAAACAGCAGAACAAGGGTTAAAAAGAACAGCACACATTGATAACAAAGAACACGGTTTCCAGGACACGTCTCCCAGGACACTGTTCCAGCAGTGAAATTGAAGAATCTGTTCATTTTTTTATGCCAACGCTGCACTCTGGTAAGTCCCTGGTTTTCAGTAGAAGACCATCCGCCACCCTAACACCAGTGAGGCTGCAGTGTATCATGTATGTGGTTTCCCAATGGCCCACCAAGGGAAGAAACACCCCTTTCAAATAAACAAGGAAAAACAGTGGAGTGGGATAAGATTTACAGAGACTGAAGTGAGCACGAATGTGAAACAAAGGACTGCCCCATAATAACTACTGACTCCATGACAGTACAAAGGAGAAAAAACATCCCTTGCTCCAAATCTAGCTTGTTGCTGGAGATGAAAACATCGGGAGGGTGAGGAGGGTCAGCTGGGGAGCAATTTCTGTCCTCTGGTCTGGCCCTGGCTGCTGTTAGGCTCATCAGCTGGGTGCAACGGGCCAATTCAGTAAATAAATCCACGGGAAAGGAGTGGAAGCAGGTGCTGTGAACTTACTGCAAGGTTTTGTAAATACCTTTTCCTGTAATATCTTGCACTGATCTCATTATACAGCTTCTTCTCTACCAAAAGGAATGCAGGTCATGGTTTTCTGTCAATGTATTTTCATTTCAGCTGTTGCACCTTTTTATCTTATGTCACCAAACTGTGTTGAAAATTTATTTCATGAAAAGCATCTACTGAAAATCTGCAAAAAAATAAAATCTCCTTTTTCCACTCCTGTAGTAACAGCAAACACACAGGATTTCCATGCATTGTTACTGAGGAAAAAAAAAAAAAGATACCTTAAATGTTCAAACATGGGCTAATTAAAGGCTACTGGAGAACAGCAATGTATCAATAGTTAATTACTAGAACATTTTTGAGCTCTGCATTACTACTTATCTGCATCTTTAGCTTCTCCTTGTATAAACAGCTGTTTCTGTTTCACCAGTGTTCACAGATACCAAAGCCATTAATCAGCACTCTGCAAATACTAGTCACATTACTGGAAGATATAAAATGCCAGGTGGTGAGGCACGCAGAACGTAAGGAAGAAAATACATCTGAGCTTTGAATTTAATTGACTGATAGTACTACGATGATCCACAGTTTTTCCCAACTACAGTATTACAGAAAATCTGATAGATAGTCCAAACTGTGAAATTTAGCCTACAAGTGAACCCATATTACTACATCCGAGAGATAAATTGCCAACAAAACATTTAAATCATAATTAATTACATTGGCAGGACCTGGAGAAGGACCATACCAACCAAAACACAAATTAAGATGCCTAAAGCCTTGCTTTCTGTCTGTGGCAGGGCCAACTAACCCTCCTTCCAAGCCCCAGTTTAACACCCTAGGAGCATCCTGAGCTGCTTGCAATTAGGATGCAATTAAAAAACATGGATTATCACCATCCATGTCCTGTGTGGTACCTCACTAGCCAGTGCTGCCCAGCCAGGTGATGACACGTCAGCCAGACATACTTCAAATATTGGCCGTCTAAGCTGGCTGGGTTAAACCTTAAGTGGAAGGGGGCAGGAGTGGTGCCCAGGAAGTGATAAGGCTGAACATCTATCAGCTCTGATCTGACTGATGCCTGCACCACACACATAGAGTATGTTAAACCATGTCGGGGGGGTTACTGCCAGGCTCCTCCTGCCCCTTAGCTTTCAGCTGCTGCCCGTGGGATGAGATGGAGTGACACTGTCTGTGCTTTTGATCCAGACATAACAGCAGAGTCACAAATTAACAGAGAGACTTACAAAGCTCTTGCGTTCTCCCAGGAACCACGTTAATGGGTATCAACAACACAAGGATTTCAGCATAAGAAGGTAACAGAGAGGGATGAGTGAGTGGAAAGAAAAGTTAGCTATAACTGCACAAAAAACTGCAAACTGAAGCTTCTTCTGTCTTGCAGGGAATAACAACAACAAAAACAACAACAAATCTTGGAGCAGAAAGGAAAATACTTCTAGTGAGGGGTTGCAGCTCTTTATTTCTGAGTCATACATACATATGCACATACAATGATATTAGATATCCTTGCATTGCTTAATCTATAACTCAAATCAGCATAGGTATTTTAACAAAAGAAAACAAATTGTAACTGCTAATTTATATTTGATCTGAGCACTCTGATACACAGTAGAAAAAATCTGTTTATAAAAGGTTATATTTGTGCAGTTATATGTACTTCTTCCAACAAACTGCTATTAATATTGATACATTACTGTTAGTAGAATATATAATTGCCATAACATTAAAAAAAACATTTTTTTCCCAAATATATCAATATGCAAAGACAATCACATCTTTTTCTTTCAACTGTTTTCATACCATCACACTGATGCCCTATTTTATTTTAATGCAATATTTGGCTTAAAGAAACTCCTTCCATCTCAGATTGCCACTATTAGTCTGTCCACATTAATGAAATTATTTAATGTGTACCTTTGCTGTTCAGTAATTCCATTCAATACCTGCATAATGAAATTCATCTCTGAGCTGACACGTGCCACTAAGACTATAAACCACTTTTAATCCATCTATTTAGATCTTAATGAATGAATAAAGATTTATGCTGAACCTCTCTGCTCAGCAGCAAAATTCACCTTCAGCCAACACTTCTCTCACCTATAGTGTAACACAAGTCAATCCACGCTCATTCTAGGTGACTTAAACTATAGGTCTACAGAAGATGTGACTTCATGCTACTAATTGCTGTAACAGTTCAGATCTAGGTCAAGCATAATTAGTACCTGGAAGTTAACACAAATATTAATTTCTACATAAAGCATTATCTCCAGTATATTAAGTGGCAGCACTGTTATAAGACAGACACAAGAAGAGACATCTGAGAAACTGTGCAAACTACCAGATCCTAATTAAGGGCATGATAAGGTCGGGTTATGGAGCAGCAATGACGCTGAGCAGGATTGGGCCCTTCCCCTATGACAATTACCAGGAATTGACAGAACGGTGTGATAAAGCTATGTAACTAAGGTGACAGAGAAGCAACATATGGACTTTTCAGCATAAAACAGGCACTTCTTATGCTGACTGATAAAAGAGCATTTGTCAACTTTTCATCTCTCTGACACGAGGGTCAGTCTTCGTTAGAGCAGCTGAACTGTGAGGCGCACCGCGATGGGCGCCCGCAGTCTCCCTTCTTGCAAACACACAACACAAAGCAGGAGATAAAATCTGTGAATCGCAGAATGAAAATACCAGTTTTTTGAAAGAAGGGTAAAATTAATTTTCACTCTTACTAAAAACCAAGATACAGCTGTCCTGCCTTTTTCTTAAAATTTATTCCCTGGAGAACTTTGGTTTGTCTTCTCTAACTAATAATATTGGAAGTGGGGCTAGACTTAATGCACGCATAAAAATAAGAATGACTAAGTTATCTTGAAATGTTACTTCTAAGGATTTCTTTTTACAGACAAATCAGAGAATCCACAAATGTGGATTCTGTAATTCTAGGGTATATGAGAATCCCTTAAATCTAAGAATACTATTTCAGACAGTGCATAATACTGTTTGTTCCCACAGGAGATCCTAAAAGGAAGGTGGATCAGCAGGTTCGGATTGCATGAATGTGTTTGTGTGTTAAGGGAAGAAAAAGGTTCATCTCATTCTTGATGCTTCTCTTTTTAAAGGAAATAAGCAGAATTAATTTGAGTATTTTTTTTTTGCACTCCTTTGTAAAAGAGGTGTCTGAGACATTGTACGTTATTTTCCATTTGACAATTGGGACTTATAACAGAGTTTTTCACATTGACATGCAGGACAGCAGCAAAGAAATGCTGGGGGATTTTTTTGTTTGTTTGTGTTTTGTCTTTTTTGTTGTTGATTTTTCTCATTTATACTTGTCTGTATTGTGATACAGACAACAAAATAGATTTTAACATTTATTTTTCTCACGATAAATGCACTCTGAAGCATACTTTGACACTTATCCCTAACAAATGATCATGACATGCAACTGTAGATTTACACATTTAACCTTCAGTTTTTAGTAAAAAGTTCTGGCTGAAAAAACAGGCTTAGTAAACCAATAGTAAGATAACAATGTTCCAAGGCTTTCATAATACATGACAAATGTTTACAGGATTGGTGTTTTGTACAAAGCTATCCCTCAAAAAAATAATAATACTAAATCAAATTATCAAAATAATATTAATTTCAATTAATCATTTGTCCTCTGGGAAGCCTCTTTATTGACTGATTTTAAAATATAATAGGATTTTCTGTGGCCAAAATAGAAAGCCAGTAGGGTTAAGTGATCATGGAGACTTTTCAGACAGCAAGAAACAGGCTCTTAAAAAAAAAAAATCCTGCATCATTTATCAAATTCTTTAAAAAAATAAAGTTGTAGCTGGTTTGTGAAACCAGGCTAATATTTGTTGTCATAATAACTATTTTGGTTTCTTATGCATAAACATTAATATACTGAAAACAAAACTGAAACGCAACTACATACTTACTGACTCACTCATGAGGCACATTGTTGGTAAAATAGTACAGTATTTTTAAACAGAAACTGCACACACTTATATAAACCAATGTTAATTGATAGAACATTCCTAATCCAAACTATATTTCTGAAAACAACACACATAGCTATGTCGAATTTTCTGCCGTTTCCATGGCAACAGGATGGGCCCTTTTGCTTTTCTTGGATTGCTAAATGGCGCTGAAGAACTGTAAAATAAATAAAATGAACCACTGCCTACTGTATACCATGGCCACGGGCATGTGGGTGATGAAAGTCCACACAAATTCTCTTCTTCAAATGCCTGCAAGGGGTACTTTTTATTTCAGACTCATGCCAAAGCTGCATATTAAGAGAAAAAAATAAGGAAAAATAAATCAGTGGTATGAAACACTTTGCTACTAACTTTCCCAAATTTAAAGATGTGCGAAGTATTAAGCACGTCATCCTTCATTTACTTATGCACTTATTACTTGTGTATTGAGTAGAATTAGACACTGGATGTGGAAATTAATAAGCTATGGATGGCTCAAAAATATTTTTAAAACTATGGTTTTGTCATTTAGTAAAAACAATATGTTATCCAATTCCTTGCACACATTCTTTAGAATAAGAAACATCATAAACATCATACCAAAACAGTTTTCCTTCATAGAATTCATGAAGGAAATGAACGACCTGTGAAGGTCATTATCAGCTACAGCACATGCAGAATTATTGTGGATTATTTCATAAGGATTTTTTTCAGGTAGTCATCAGGTAATACAAGAAATTCTAGTAAATGAGAGAATAGGACAATAAACAAAAGCCTTTGGAATGGATATAAAAAAGAAAACTGAAGCAACTAAGAGCTGGACAGACTCCAGAGAGGTTCCAGCAGAAAGCATACAGAAAAAGTCTCTGTAAAAATGGTGTCTGTCATCATTGTAGTGGCATTTACAAGGGAAATCCTATTTCCTGAGGAAAGGACACCAGAAGTGAATGATACGACTGCAGGAAAATTGTTGCTGCTTCTAAAGACAGATACTCTATTTTTCAGAAAAAATAATTAACAATAATTAACATTTTCTGCCCCCATTCTTATGTACTTAAGCTAAATAAAAATTCTCTTTAAATATTGCCTTTTCTTTGTCCAGCATTTTTCGGTAAAAAGAAAAAAAAAAGCTTATGCCACAAAAGGCAAAAAGCATAAATAAATAGTCTTTAATATGTTATTTAATGACTACTGCCATACAATCACACTGACTAATTATAGCATAGACTGTGTCTGGAAAAAAAATGCTCAGTGGTTCTTGCCAATTGGTCTAACAGTAGGAATTGGGAATTTAGTTTCAGGTTCTGACATATGTGTGATTTTTAACACCAGGCCACTTTATTCAAGCAAAGGTTTACTTGAAAACACGATTTTAAAAAGCTCCATCTCACTCAGTATCACTCATATGTAACTGTTAGAATTATCAGACGCCTTTGCTGAGAGGGGTCAGGATTGCCAGTGTGAAACAGCAGCGTGGTTTGGGATGCCACTGGGAGAGGGGGTCAGCTGCAGGAACGGCTCCTGCTCTCCAGCATCAAAGAGACTTTGAATGGCAGTGACGAGGAAAGGGGAAATAAGTGTGGAAGAAGCTGAGAGGCACAAAAAGTAAAGAGAAGGAAGGAACCAAGGGCACAACTCGGCACTCAAGGGGAAGAGTTTTGCACTGACAGTTTGCTTAAGCTAATCTCAGAATTGGAGCAGCAAATTCACCACCTTTAATAGGGCGAATGCATGTGACCAACTTCACCTTGATCATAATGTACTTTTTCTCTTTACCTTTCATACAACTTTACCTCAATATCCTCCCAGGTAAGAATTGTATCTATTTCTGCTTAATAAGGGTCCATAAACATTTCTGCAACACAAGTATATTAAACCTTAACTTCAGCACTTTTTCTGCATGCAAATATTGAATCAAATTGCTGGGGGAAAAAAGGCCTTTCGGTCTCCAGAAGGTTTCATGGAGTCTACCCAGTCTTAGTTCCTAACTGCATGGTTGTGAAATAATGTCAAAACGTAATAATATTATCAGGCATAAATTCTTACTCCTGCTCCATTGAAGTAATTTCTGGATCATTTGTGAGGCAGCCAGTTCTGGGGGCAAGGAAGAAAGAGGTAGTAGTAAACATTTTGTTTCTGTTTTTTCCTTTTAGATATGAAATGAAATTAGAGGGATGTAATAACTAACTGCAGTGAGTATCTGTGACTGCACAAATGTACAAACATTACTGACAGCAACGTAACAAGCTTAGTGCCTGCAACACTTGAGTAATACTTGCTTATAATTATTTTGATAAGTTGAGGATGGGGAATGAACTGCAGTGACATCATACATTTCACAATAACAATAATCAGTGATGCCACATATGAATATTTAGTTCCTCTCTCACTGCTACGCTGTAGCCTGCATCCTCTTAAATAAGAGGGGTAACAAGAAAACTGCTTATTTTCACACAGTTTTTACTGCCGTATGTATTTGAAAATATTGCTGTCATAATGTACTTGAAAATATTTGATTAGAAACAATACAAGTTGCATTTCATGGGTTGTTTTTTTTCCTCCCTTATGGTTATTAAAATATTCAGGTGGTATTAGGTAATTGCTTATGTGATTTTTTTTTTTTTGCTTCTTAGTCAATTAAGTGCTAGAATCAAGAAGCAGGGGTAAATGTTTGGGGTATTTCTCTGTAGCATTTCTCTCTGGTGATTTTTAAAGTAAAGCTCAGAACTGGACGCAAATGGTACTGCAAAAATGGAGACATCATGGAAAAAAAAAGAGAAAGAAGCAGCTACAAGGCAGTAACACTAAACTGCACAAGTTAAAGGTATGAGACTGAAAAGGGCCTTCAAAAACAGAACCTTAGGTTATAAAAACCCCAAGGAAAGTGTTATATGAGAAGCCACCAACACAGTGCCTGGCGCTGGAGTGCGAGGCACAACTCGTGCTCAGAGACAGCGCCCTGGGTAAATCCTCCCTAAGCTCACTCAGCAAGAGAAGGATTGTGTCCTTCCAGCTAGGGATCTCTGTAGCACTTTATTGCATTCTGCCTCAGCACATCAGAGTCACAGTACAGACTTGGAGTTTAGAACACCTGAGCATCAGCTGAGACATTGATTTATTAATTGATCTTAAACAACAGAGTACTTATCAAGTGTTTATCAACCCACACAACAAACACATGGAAAGACAAGGTCACTTTCCTCAGCATGAAACAGAAGAGCCATTCTTAGCTTAGCAAATTGTTGTACAAAGAATGGCCTCAAGTCTCACTTAAAAAAAAAAAAAAACTTAGTCTTTTAGGACAAAGAAGCAAAAAATGTCTAGTGAACCACTTGGAGTAAATAATGATTTCAGTCCTCCCTGTGACTGCAAAAAAGATTCACATAAAATAGCCAAATGTTTTTTATTTAGTCTAAGAATATGATTAATCCTCATTGGGACCCAAGTGTAAAAAGGCAGGCTGTGCGCAGTGAGAAGGGAAGTCAGTTCCCAAAGGTGGCGACTCACAGTAACCGAAACTATGAGTCGGCTGCTGTATCAAACACGTCATATACTCTTGCATTCAACCCACTCCTGCGAAACAAGCAAGTACAATGCCAGCATCCAGCTGAGAGCTGTCTTACTTAGCTGTTTCTGAAGCTTCCCTCAGCTCTTCATCCAGTCTGATGAGTAAAAGTTATTGATATAAAGAAACAAAGAAGCAAGCAGAGCGTAAGAGAAAAGCAGAGCAATAGCAGAGCAAAGAACGGATACTGTACATGCTTCTAAAATAGGGGCACACTATTATGCACTAACCCTAAAGCTCTTCAGTTCAATAAAGCAGCATCTACTCTTGTTCTTAACCCACCTTTAATTTGTAACTGCTTGTTTAGCTCCTTTGGAGGCAGAAACATAAAAGCAGCAGGGGTCTGACACATGCCCAGTGGAGAGAGCTGAAAGCGTTCTGTTGCTCCATCAGATAGAATTAAACTAGCTGCAGCCTGAGCCAAGTCAAAGGCACTTCCAGGTTGGTTAGTTTTACTCGCAGAAGAGGCTGATCTCAACAGCTTGAAGAGTAAAATAAGACTGCAAACTATTGCAAGGCTTCTCTCATTCAGCTGTTGAGGTCACCTTCAGGCGGAATTTTATTCCACCATGAGCAGCAGCACAGGTTGGAAAGTAATTTTTACCTCATTCTTCTCTTAAAATACTTCTCTTCATCATACCTTACAAGATAAGAGTGGGTGGGGGGGAAAAAAAAGGATATACAAATTCATATGAAAAAACAGGCACACTCTATCTCACTTCAGCAAATACTGTCAAACAACAACAAAAGTATTTCAAACTGTGCCATAAACCCATGTCCTTTCTACAAGTGAAATTCACTATGACCATGGTGGCATTTTTGTTATTTTTGTTCTTGTCAGTGAAGCAATGCTAAAAGCTGCATTTTAATTTTACTACAGGAATCTTTTTCAATTTGAAGCAGATCTAAAACTACCACCTGGAAAACATCTCTGCTCGGACCTCTTCTTTTTTGACACTGAAATATCCATTCTCAGTACCTTGAATGCAGACATCCACTAAATTTTCATACATGACATACTGAAAATGCTTTCCACCAAGGGACATGGGCATGTTAGTTACCTTTTCATTTTTGCTCCAATGCAATCAAGGTCTGTCACCTAAGAGCTGGTAACAAGAAAAACCACTTCCCTAAAATTTCTTAAGCTTTAAGTCCTAAAGTTTCTTTGGTGCTGGAAACCTTTCACCTTTGGTCTGGCAGATGAATGGACTTCAAGGAGTTTTGGTGCATAGGAAAGAAAAGACATCATAGTGGAACAATAAAACAAAGCAAGAAGTTTCTACTTCTTTCTGTTCTTTCTAGAACAGAAAGTGCTACTACTAAAAGATTGGGTTAAGATTCTTATCAAAGGCAACTGGAATGTTTCAGGAATAAAAAGAGGAAGGGAGGGAGGAAGAAAGGGTTAAAGACTATTAGGGGTGATAGAACATTCTGGACATCTTTCTTATCAGATAGTATCTCTCACACCACATCTTACTCTAAAGTCTTTGCAGTCACTCCACCTATAAAGTAATTACACAAGCAAATAAACTTGAGTGAAGCTCCCTATTTCAAGATGGCAATTTACTAATTTCACAAATGCTGCTGCAAAACTGAGCTTCCTGATTGCTCTCTAAAATTACACCAGAAGAAGACTTAGAATAAAAGGAACCACTAGTCTGACAAAGGAAACTGTTGCATTCTACTACTACGGGACAGACAACCTATCTGGGTTGAAGGGATCTGTGAGAGCTGGTAAAGAAAGGCTCCTCATATCAAGTCATTGTTAAACTGTAAGGAAAAGATAAGCAAATACTTCCCTATTCACCCATCAAAACAGTTACTTGAACAGCATCTTTGCATTTATTTAAAATTGAATACATTTGTTATGTAAAAGTAAAAAATAATGCATTCCCTGACAACAAAAATGGAGACTGCCTTTCAATTCTAGCTAAGGGTTAAATCATGAAAAATCCATGAGAAAAGGAATGTTAAATCTATGGAATTTCAGTGGATTTCTATTGAACTGCTTTCTTTTGAATTACTGTTTCAGTTCAAAGCTCTGTACGAGCTAAAAAACTTAAAAGCACAATAAGACTTAGCGGTAACAGGGAAAAACAAGGTATAAGGGATGCTTGTGGAAAGATCAAGGCTTCCTATTTTCCTTCAGGCTTACAATTAGTGAATGAATAGTCTTTTCCTATTCTGATTACATAGTCCTAAGTGTGAGGACAGGACTTTGAGACAGAAAGTTTGTCCTCATTTTCACCAACTCTATCATCTGATCAGGTACAAAACCTTCCTCTTCCTATAAACTTTGGTTCCCTTAGGATTTTTATTTATTTGGTTTAGTTTTCAATGACAGAATGTTTCCCCGCTTCAGATTTTGATAGAGTAATTTTTCTGAAACAAAATGTGAACATTTTGTGACAAAATCTCATACAAGTATATAAATTTTCTTGCAGATTCTCAAACACTACTATGCCTAAACACGACTTGGAAGAGAATACCCGGTTATACCCATGTAGCAGACAGCCTGTTTAGACAGTGGAGATACTTGTCACTAGTACAAGCAGATCACTTACTTGACAATGCTCTCTGGTATGTGCACATATTCCATTGGAATCATCTCACGGAGCTCTGCAAGAGTGCTGACATACTGTATCTTACTGCTGAACTTGGAGCTGCGACACAGAAACAGTGTAGATAAACTGAGTTTTCTCGCATGATTGGAAAAAATAAACACCAAGAGACATCTACCTGTAATCTAAGCAGTTGCCTATTTATATTCTAGTTATATGTAGTAGTTCTGATGATCATTAACATACCTCTGTTCTAGTGAGGCTGAAATCAGACTCAGGCCTTTGGCTGTTCTTTGGCCAGGCTGCATCATAATATTTAGGACAGTATTATAAATTGTAATGCCTGTACACTAGGCAATACAATTAGTTTTATAGTTTGAAGACAATATATTCAAATTCTAAAAATAACCTAATTCCATGCAGCATATTTACACCCAAAAAAAAAAAAAGAGGAGAAGCATTTACTTCAATTGATCATGATGAATTAGCATTCAGATTTAACTATGATTCCTCACCAAACAGAACACAGCTGAACTTCACTTTGCGTTCGAACAGATTTGACTGTGTGTGGGCATGTCTATTCTCCATGTAGGGTCTTATTATGAGGAATATTCTTTGCTTAATCCAATCTGTGCTACATGATCATTTATTACACTTGAGAAACTATCATAAACAGATACTATCATATAATATCTATTCAGAAAATATATTTAACAAGACTATTGCTTAATCTGAATCACTTGTTTAATCTTATTTATTGATTTTTAAAGTCTATTAGAATGTATCTTTATTTAGACTCCAAGCAATTCTCCATGTTCAACTCTGATCACCTTTAGACAGTTTTTTAACATCAGAAACAGTGATGAATGCATATTGACAATGAATATTCTTAAGTCTGGGCTTTGAAAAACGCAACATATTGTTCCTATTCACCAATAATTCAGGTGGTATGATCAGACAACACAAAGTATCTGAAAGAACTCTTAGCAAAAATTACTGCCGCTTTACTAGCGACATTTCTTCTTAATCAAATAAGGAAAACAACTAAAACAGGAATCCATTAAGGTATTGTAAATAATACATTGAACTCATTCAATTCCTGCATGTTTAAGATGCATGAATCAATTGTCTGATCAAAGCCATGGTAACTTACAGATAATTCTCTGCATTTTACTAGAAATGTTAATCATAGTCTGGCAACTTGGTTAGCAGCATCCTGATGTGGAAACATCTCAAAATTGGAATGAATAAATAAATAGAATTGTTTAAAGGTTGTTTTCCTGCTGGTGTTTCTCCTGGATCCACTAACTCCACCACAGTGACTGATTACAACCTACTTGCTTCATGTGGAAATCTGTGTATCAGCATTCTAAATACATGCCTAAAATAAGAAGTCCTTGTTTCCTTCTAACTTTAGGCAAGGCATGTTGCCACTTGTGTTGAAATTTCTACTGATTGAGTATTTCCATCAAATGCTGAAAACCCAAACACCTCCCACTCTCAACTCTTCTCCAGTCCAAGTCACACTAGCCACATGTATTGCCCATCTTTTTACAGCTTCCATCTGTGCTTCACTTTCTTTTACTTCCAGCAGATACTCAATCCACTTCTTGGCTGAAATGGAATTTTTTAATTGGTCTTATTGTCTTAAGTTTTCTACTCTTAACTGTCTTTACCAAACCGTTCATAAGGTTTTTTTCCCCCAGTTTGGCAACATAATGCTTATGGCTACTGCTACTCAAGAATTGATATAGATGTTGCATCTTTGATTTTATTTTAATTTTACTGATCACCTTTTCTCTGTGAGGGTGACAGCAGAATGAACCTCAGACACCAAATGCAACTGAGTCCCATGACTACTATTGCTAATTTTAACAACTGCATCCAAGTTACGCTGTTTTTCTTAGTTCTCACCTTCTGCTTGGTAGTAGTCACCATATGAGAAACAATAAGCTTTGTTATGATATTCTGCCTGTCACACTTTGGCAGCAACAGGAGAACTCGCTCATCTCCCCATGCCCAGATTCCCTACCAGGATGGAGCATCCTCTGATTGATGCCTTCGGGGCTCTTGTCTGTGGTCTGAGAGCAGATTTCTCCGCAGTCTGTCATGATGCACGTTATTCTCTGTGTAACTTGTGTAGATGAGATGCTTCTCCTCTTGCTTGTAGCAACTCTGTTTTGCACCTGCCACTTTACTCTCTCTGATTACAGGATTTTACATGCATACTTGCCTATCTTCTTCAACAATCTGTGAGTTCTTCAGTATCTGAAATATTTCTTTACTTTTTTACTGATCAAAGAAATATTCTTGGTGGCAGAAAATTTTGGGGAGAACATGGCCTCCTAAGCTTTCACAGAGCTCAGCATGCTGGAAGTCTTCTTGGCTGATCAGCATTTTTAGTTTTATTTTTTAACCAGAATTGAGCTTAAACTTGTCCTCTGGCCACTGTTTTTAAACAGGGTGATTTGCCCAGACTTCCTTCCCACACAGATTTTAGCTGAGCTCAGAATAAACAAAGAGATTTTTAAAGCACTTAATTTCCAGTTCTGCATCCACATATAGGCATATGATATCATGCCTGCAATGTACGCACTGTTTATTCCTTTTATTCATGATTCAACTTGTTTTCCAATCATGAGAGTGAGAAAACAACTTCAGTTCTCAAAATCTCAGCATGAACTGTAAAATGATTACCTTCCTGTGGGACATTAGCAGCCATGTTTGATCATTTAGGAGCTTCAGTATCTTTAGGGTCAAAGAAAATAACAATATTCACTGCATACCTTATAAAAGGTCGTGTCACAGCCAGAATTGTCCTGATGAACCATGATGGATGGACAATAATAAATGATTTGAGGTTCTTCCTTAATCTAAGTTGAAAAGAAATCATTTCATTTTAAAAAAATACAAAACATAGAGAAAGATCACATACAGTGAACACTGTCATACAGGAGAGCCACAAAAATGATAATTTAATACAATGGCAGTAAATCTGAAAGGAAAATACTGCTCACCGTCGATCAATCATTTGGTAACATTTTTTCATCCAGCCAAGTCCTGGCATCCTCCTTCTTGGCGTAGCTCCGTTCAAGTAGACAATCATATAGTCTTCAGCCACCATCAGTTCTAAGGTACTTATCACATACCTGAAAAATGAACAGAAGCAAGTGAGCTTTTTTTTCTTTTTTTCTTTTTTTTTTTTTTTTTTTTACTATAATCCACTTAAGCCTAAATTTAAGCAGACCACTAGGCATACATCAATGCAAACTAAGGAATTTACAATAAGGCAATGTTTGCTTTTTGTTTTAACTGAAAGCAGACATTTACAACTGTTGACCATGCTTCCCATGGAATTATAAATAGCAAACCACAGTCTTATCTTCAGAAAATGTGGTTTCCTTCCAAAGATTCAGTTTCATAATAAGTTCTCCAATCTCATAGGTGTTATTTTTTCCCTCCTAAGTATACTTAATCAAGAAATTTTACATGCGAGTTCCCAGAATTTCTGATATAACCATTTATATTTATTTCAGGAAAAAAACGTTGGATATTTTAAGGAAAAAAAATGTTATATAAAAATGTGAAGAGATTTAATGATTTGCAGGTCTCCATATCCCTACAGGACATAATAGTAAGGAGCTTACATATATATATTTTTATATATATATATCAATTATTGGCTATGTTGTAGATTGTCAAACTCCATTTCAAAGCAATTAATAGGCTTACACATACAAGAAGGGGACAATCTGACACTTTCATTTCTAGTTCCTGTTGTGCTAGAGAGAATTGTGAATCTCTAAGTCTTAAAATAATGTGAAGGTGCACAGCCAAAGTGAACTCTCCGTTACACTACTCTAGCGGAGAGTGGGATGTAAAATATACTTTGATGATATCCTTAATGGAAGTGGAAAAGCCTCTTAAGGCTCGAAAAGGCTCCTCTGGCAAGTTCCTTACCTGTAATTCTATCTTTGAAAAGGGGCCTTCAGCGAAGTCAAAGAACAACTATTTAATGTCAGTCACAGTTATTGGCAGATTTGTTGTCTAGTTATCAGGTTGAAACTACTGTAGGAATTCTTCCCTTGCAAATCTCTGGGCATTGGGTAAACCTGGTACTGCAAATGACATGGGGGATTTAGAGACCTCTCCTTCAGACAAATGCTAGCAGCTGGTCTAACCTGGAACAAAGTTTTTCACATGTACATACAGCGTTGAGGGCTCTGGCTACCTCCACACACATCTTTATGGGCTGGAATTTTGTGGGGCCAGGGCCTGTGCCCTTCAGCGAGGTCTGGCACCTTGTATGCAGCAAATGGTGAAGGTCAGGCCTCCAGCAGCTTTGGGGTTTTAGCATACACAACCCTGGAATGATTGATTTTTCAAGAGCTGTAAGTGCAACTAGCTGCAGGCTTTTCAGGGGAGTTGCACAGTTTTTGGCTGCCAAGCTAGGTTGCTATTAGGAGCAATTTTGCTTGTTAAAACTGTAATAAATTTGGGTTCACTGGGCAAAATTGTGTCAGACCAGCTTGTCTCTGCCATTTTTAGTAACTGATTTGGGAGCAGCGGAAGTCAAGAAAAGTACTTTAGCTGTTTTTAATCAGCAAATGTCAGTTATCCTGCATTTTTAAAACAAGTGTCAGCAAGTGCCCCTGTAGGTCCTGGAAAAACAGAATATGTTCAAAATATAATACACAGTGATACATCACAGTAATATATAATACACAATGACAGTGAAAAACAATCCGATGATCTAGATTTCTGCTCACTGTCCTCAGCAAACGCTGGGGACCACTGCTGAAACAGTGCAACCATTGTAGGTCCAACACTGCTGCAGATAGTGTATGCCTTGTTGTTTAGGGAATTATTATAATCAGATTTGGTCCTGACAAGGATACCTTCGTTTGGGGAGGGCAGGTAAGTGGAAAATACCTAAATAATGCTCCACTGAAGAATTTATCCCAAACTGCTATTTCACGTCTCATTGAGATCACTCCCCTTCTAATGACCTACATTACCTCTTAATTAAAGACAGGCTCTGTCTCACTACATAATTATGAGTATTAACTTAAAAGACTGTCACACTGCTACATATTACTCACAGGAAAAGATTTTCCATGACATATTTGTAGTCAGTTCGACTGCTGTCTGGCAAGAAGCATGCAGCAAACACAATGATAGCATTCAGACCATCACCATAGTATCCTGCGGAACAAACAAAAAGACATTTTTATCTTTGTCAGAGGCTCTAAACAAGGTAAATTTAAAAAGAAATTTCATGGTCATGGAATAGAGTGTACATGTCAATTCTGAAAAAGACAGAAAGCGAATGCACTATTATCAAGTGAAAAGAAGTTGGACAGTGTTTTGCCAAAATCCTAGCAAACATGCTAAGCACTACCATGAAAAAACCTTACAGCAGCCAGGGAGAACACTCCTTGCTAATAATACAATCCTACACAAAGCCCTGGTTCATTGTATCTCTACTGCAAGCATGTGTTGAATGTTCCCTCTAGCCTGAAGACTAAAGAGCTGAAGAAAATATCCTACACTTCATCTCAAGCATCTTTTGAACGAGGATTTCCAAAGTCTTACCATCCAGTTTATCTGTGTAGCTCCAAAGGCCTCATGATATAACAGTTATGACCGAACTCCACTATCCTTAAAATCTCCTGATGATCAGACAAATTCTCTGCTGCAAGCTTTGTGGAAAATACTTGTTAGCTAGGAGAACTTGAGGAAATGGTTGGAAACTAAAGCATCAAAAGTTCCACATGAACTTAAGGAAAAATTTTTTAACAGTGAGGGTGACAGAGCGCTGGAACAGGCTGCCCAGAGAGGTTGTGGAGTCTCCTTCTCTGGAGATCTTCAGAACCCGCTTGGACGCAGTCCTGTGCCACGTGCTCTAGGTGACCCTGCGTGTGCAGGGGGGTTGGACTAGATGATCTCTAGAGGTCCCTTCCAACCTTAAGCATTCTATGATTCTGTGACACTCCAATTGCCCAAGGCTGGTCTTCTCTGGGGCTCCAGCAGGGCCCAGCTGCAGCTGTAAAGCCACAAAGCTGCAAGGCACCAGTACAGTTGCTTGGTACATATAATAGAAAGCAGTAATATGAAAAGTTTATGATGTATTTATACAGATCAGCCCTTTCCATCGTGTTTTACAATCCCTATGGGCTACTATGGTACTAATAATAAATACAAAATATTTCTAATCACAAGTGAAGGCTGGGATTTATGTAAAATAAATGAATAATCTTGGGGGAATTTGTAAAGATACTGTAGAAATGGCTGCATTGCAGGAGCACTATTGATGCACAGTGATAGAGACTGGATATGCTTGGGAAAGACCTGAAAGACAGTGGGCTGGGAGAAACTAACCCTGGCGGAGTTTCTCCTTTCTCACTCAGCACCTAAGCTGAATCTTAGTTAGCTGAAATAAGAAGTAGACGATGTTACGATACGCAAGTCTCTCCTTGTATTTTTAATCCCCACTATCTTTATGGTGTTGAAGAAATCTTTTATTAAAAGATTCCTAAATCCCTGGAAAAGTGTCTCAAGACACCTAAACATGAAATATTTCATGCTAAAGCGATGCGCTGTGGGGTAATCTCGACATAATCTCAGTCAAAAGGGTAACGAAGAGAGGCTCTTCATTCACGGCACTCAGCAATTCCTACAAGGACATAGAGTATCATTGCTTCCTGTTTTACAAAGAGCAGCCATAAAAAAGGAAAAACCTCAGAAAGAAAAATTTGCATGTCACAAGTAATCCTCCTGCCTTGAGCCATGTTGCTTTAAATCAAGTCTTGGCAAAGCTGCCTGCTGAAAGATGATATTGAGTTTTTCTCTTTCTGAATTTGATTTGGCAGATTTGACCAAATATAATGTACTCAATAAGCTGATGGTACATATTTATTTTACCAATATCAAATTAAGAATGCTAGCCTAGACCTCATCCACTGCAGAATTATTTGGACATTGCAGAAGGTTACATGAAGCTAGCAATCTTCTGTCCCTCTAATGAAGCTAGCATCTTCTGTCTTCCCAGTACTGTGCAGTGGCTCTCAGAGCCCAGAAACCACTAATCTACAGATAAGCTTCCAGAGCTATCTGTACCCAGCATATATGCTTTGCCTTCTCCAATCCCATGCCTGTTGAAGGATGGGGATAGGCAGAAGAGCACAGTACTAGGGCCCGAGTTGAGCCAGGCAGCAACGTGAATATAATCAGGTCGAGCCTGTGGGAGAGCTCTCCCATGGTGTGGGAGAGCTTTGATGTTAGGAACAGCTGACGAGGACAATCTAAGCAGAGATACAGGTATGGCTGATTGGCCCTGTTGTCCTG
>NW_010608593.1:545662-560738 GCF_000705375.1 Tinamus guttatus
ATGGGGGAAGAAACTCCAGTCCCCACCTCCCACCCTCACCACTTTATTTTACTCTCTAATATAGCTGGTCTTATCAGTTAGACATGCACATTTCCAGAGAGATGGTGTTAAGTTCCCCTATCCCATCCTAGCTAATTGCTGAGCTAAATCATTAGGTAATAAGACAGCAGTTTTTTTTTCTCTGCTTTTCAAGTAGGTAGGGGGACTTCCATCATTATATAAAATTTTAAGTAGAAGCCCCTAAGAGATTTTCAGGGCAACTAACATCCTGCTGTCATAAGGCAGCCCTTCCAACTGGCTCAGGTGTCTGGCAGCAGGAACACACTGCAGCAGGTGTGTCCACAAAACTACACAGCCCACTTTGCATTTGTAAAGCAAAATAATTATGTGCAGTTGCCACTGTTCTATCAGTGCACACAAGAAAAATCAATCAACAGATCAATTTAAACCACCTTTTCATACACCTGCCTGTAGACAAGGAATGTTCACCCAAGGGAGAGGTGCTTTTTAAATCATCACTAGAAGCTATTAACAGTCATTTGCCTAAATTCCCAGGCTGCACAAAGAGACAGATGACTGAGAAATTTCTCCATTGACATATGTGGAAGGAAATCTCACACCCGGACTGGCAAGCTTTCCCTCTTCCTCTTTTCTATTTTGTAGTTACTATCTAGATTCTGAAACAAACATTACCTACTATTTTTCAGGAACAAATGTTCAATATATCATTGAATCCTCAAGGGATGGCAGATCTGATCAAGTAACTTATTTTAGGCAAAATCTTTGCTTAATATTGAGGTGATAGGAAAGATTTCTGGCCCTCTAAAATGATCCAAAAATACTGAAGTATAGCCAAAGAGATCATCATAAAGGAGAAGCCTTTATGAAGAAGAAAGCCTTTATGAAGAAGAAACGGCAACCAGTGGAGGTCTGGAATTTACTCTTACATTTCAGAGTTTCTTTTTACAACAGCTAAGTTACTGACAAGAGTCACGTGAAGGCAAAGGTAGTCTAATGTTCTTTATCTCATATTTGAGTGATTCTTCATAAATTTTTGCCCATAGATTTTTGAACTTTCTTATCTAACAAAACAAGATGTCAGACAAATAAAAACCAGGCACACAACACACTCAAAAAATAGAAAGTTAATACAAATGTTTTTACCAGTGGTGCTAAATACATGCCTTTATATCTTAGCATGAGATACCTTGGGAAGCAGGAAGTGTACAGAATGGGATTACTATAGACTCATTGCTCCAAATGAAAAGGCTACCATTTCCAAAAGAACTGAGTGACCACTTCCTTGAAAAGCAATGGTCACAAACTCTAGGCACAACCATTTATGTTTTGTTAATTTGACAGGTTCAACAACCTAATTTAATTATTTCATTCAAGAACAGGATAAATCATAGAATTGAATGTAAACATTAAATCAGTATAATTCACACCTCTGACAACGGTCCTCATTACAGATACATTTTCACTGAAATTAAGCCCTTCTTTCTACCATAACTGCGGAATTGAATTGCATTCATGGACAGCAGAGACAATGTAATGAGGAACTGGTCACGGAAGTCTGAGTGGTGACTAGAAGATTTAGAGTACACTTGCTTATCATGAAGACCTAAATTCGAATTCTGATTGTTTCACACTGAGGAACAAACTGAGTGACATATGCTCCCATGGGTTCTTGTGTCCTTATCATTAGCATCAGAAAGTCCTGAAGTTGGTACTGGAACTGATCTTTTTTCAACAGCCAAGTAGTGCTTCATTAAGAATTACATCTCCATCCACTTAAACTTTCTGATACTCATTTTTCATAATGAATAACGGTGATATTATCCATTTGAAGTAATTTACATGTAAGTACCTTAGTAATACCTGAACTACACATTCTCTGGGGAAATTAGAGCACTAACAGAGCAAATAGAGGAGTTAAGAACATAATATAAATAGGATATGAGGATTTTTTTCTACTTCAAAATAAATGTTACATTTGATACCATTTGATAATTACTAACAAAATTAAATGAAGCTGCATGAAGAAATTGCTGGTGAAAGTCTACATACTGATAATTATAAATGTCAGGAAATAACTTAGGTAACTTAATTGCAGGAGCATGGAATGGAGGCCTCAAGGAAAACTACATTTTTTCTTTAACCACTCCTGTTTGGAACTGTGAATCCCTTAGCAGCATGCAACACTTCACAGAGCACCATACTTCATCGTGCAGGAAGTTTTAGTCACAATCTAGAACATGGAGTTTTCAAGAACTTTCTCTATACAACAAAAGGGTTTTTCCCTGCTCAAAATAAGTTTTAGAGTACAATTACCAGATTATTACTAACACATCTATCTTAGTTTACTTGTTACTGCCAAAAAAGTGTTGCATTCAAAGTATTCATTACTCTTTGCCACCTGGAACTGAAAACAGGGTTGGTTCATTTGTATTTTTCTTCTACGTTTTTACTTCAGATGAACTCAGTTTGCTTCACTGGTGTCCTTAAAGACACAGTAAGTGAATTCAAATTAAGACTTTCTTTTCTCTTCCAAATATAATTTAGCACTACACTGAATTTACAGACAAGAGAATGGTCTATCTGTTAAGATTACAGCAAGTCCCTCCATGTCACCACTCCTATGGGTACAGAAGCCACTACAGAAAAGTACAGTTTACACCTCCAACACTGGCTGATTTCCTAACAAAACAGGAAAGACTTGTCCTGATGCAAGGGCAAGCACTGTTTTTCTGAAAACACTCTTCTACGAGGCTCCAGTAGATGACTCCAGCTTCTATTCTTTTGAAGGCTTCTTAAGAGTCCTAACTATCTGCTCAAAATATATTCTTATAATCCAGCATCCTATAAACAAACTGAAAACATCTAGGAATGGCTTAGATTAGGGAAATGCCAGTAGTTTATTGGTACTCTTTCTACCATGATATTCTCTTGCTAATAGGTATAAACATGGGCTCTAAGACACTATAATGCTTCTGTAATTACAGTCAGTCAACTCTTTGCTTATAGGCCTGTCTGAAAAATACACTATTTCTCCCTACCAGTATGCTAACTAAAGCACAATTTTTCACTTCAATCAAAAAAATGCACTCAGGGCTTTCCTACCTCCATGCGAAATGACCTTTCTGTAAGGTTCAATGACTTTCATATCAATCCTTTGCTCTTGTTCTCCAATAACCACTGTTCTCCACAACCTGTTGTCCTCTCTTTCCTCTTCAGCAGTGTATTCTGGAATTGATTCAGATGCCTCATGGGAAGCATCCTTAAGGACTGCCTGGTGTTCTGAAAAATAAAATTGCATATATTAAATCTTCGTGCAAATTCTCTGTATATTTTCCTGTTAAACACATTTTAAATAGATAATTGAAATCAAATGGCTTTTCAGAGTGCTATTCTGGATCTGCACAGTGGCAAATAAGAGCAGAATGAGAATATGAAAGGAGTAGTCTTTTTTTTCTTTTCTTTTTTTTTTTAAGAAAAGTTTATCATCTTTATGAACATAATAACAACAGCAACATTCATAACTATGCAGAATACTGCTCAAGGAATTTTGCATTTTTTCTGGTAATCACACAAAACGCCTTGTAGCTCCTTAAAAAAAAATGTGCATGGTAACTGTATGGTAACTGTACTAAAATGCAAAGCATGGAGCTAAATGATCCCTACTGTCTAATAAGAGAATACCCACAAGCTACAATATTACAATTCCTTTCTCCCTTCTCCAGCTTCTCTTCTCTGTTCCTTTTGTATCTGCTACCAGCAATTGTGAAGAACATGCATGTTCAGCTGTTCCAGCCGTAGGGTATGCTTAAATACACACTGGATATCTTAAACATGGAAATCACCTCCATCTGGGCCTTCCAGTCGTGTTTAAACATCAGTTCCTTTCCAGTTACAAAGTACAGACCATTCACACAATTTGGCTGTTTATACCAGCACATGAGGAACGGGTACAGGAGTCCACAACGCCAGTGACCACAATCAACAAACTGCACGATTCTTAAAAGACTAAGCAGTCTCATAGCACAGGTTCTCTGCTGGACACTCTTAGCTTTGGAAAAGCTGTAAAGTATTAACAGAACCTACAGTTTCATTGCACATTGATGAGACAGCAATTACAACATGTTTTACCGCATTCCACTTAATTAAACTTAATGGCTAGTTACATAAGAGGTGTCATTAAGACTGATTCTGTCCACAGTCAGTATTACTTCATTTTCTTTTTTAGTTATTAAATAAAACATACTATTCTTTTTGTGATTTTTACTCCCATCCTTTGCACTATTTCTCTTCCTGGAGCACCCTTGCCTTGTGGTTAAGTTCACATATTACTATTATTACATCTTGATTGTAAAGATCCTACATATTTCCTGTATTATATATAATTGAAGCAAGCAGTGAAGTAATTTATTCTTTTATAGCATTACTCAGGATCTGCAAGGACATACATAAGAGCAGAATTTGATCATGAAATGAGATAACATGCATGCACAGCAGACATAGATGTGCATGGCATATATAAAAAGTAGATCAGATGTTTCAGTTAAAAATACCAAAAGAAGCAGTAGAAAGAGTTCAGAATAAAAGAAAGAAAAAATTTCAATTGGGAAAAGAAGAAAAGAACATAGTATGTTTTTTAAAGTTCTCAATTTTTTTCCACATATTTCTTTATCCTGGGATTTCTCTGCTCTAATTAACGCTCTTCTTGAATTGCTTGCATAAACAGAGGTACATGATCAATAAAACATAGAAGTTTATCATACAAACTAAAATATTCATCCATATGAAACCAGGAACAGATGTGTATATTGTATCATACATATACACACACATATTTCCAATTAAATTCTGATGAATAACAAGCTCAATAGGATAAAAGCATACTTTGAACTTTTTTTTTTTTTTTTTAGTAAGCATTAGGCTGAGCACACACTTGTATTTTGGTTCATATATCAAGGTCAAAAACACCTTCAAGCAACAGTCATGCCTGAATAAGGAAAAACATTCAACTGTTTCTAACACAATCTCAGAAAATGCCTGCAAGTCTCATAAACAGTAGCAAATAGAAAACAGGAATGGGGAATAAAAAAATAGAAGAGGAAACAAGTGGTTCTGTGACAATAGGGCTAATGAGATCTGGTTTTCTCTGACACCTGACTTGTGGCTGTATGCTCTGCTCTTAATAAGAGGCACATTCCGATGAAAATTCACTTTCTCACAGGTGAATTATCTGTTGTGTAATAAGAGCTGAATTTTCTTCTTTTCCTACTGCCTGTCTGCTGGAAACTCACAAGAACGTACTTGCATTTCAGCTCCTACCAAATTTGATAGAAACCAGGCAGTGAGTTGTAAATGCACTACTGTCAAAACGTATTAAAACGTATTAATGGTGGAAATAGAGATGGAAAGGACAGGCTAAGATGCACATACACATGAGTCTATGAAAGAGCCATACGAACCTTTATTTCCCTTAGGGAATGCAAATCAAAGAAAGGTGGAGGAGATAGATGATTATGAAGAATAGACTGCAAAAGGTATATATATTTCAAATATACTAATTCAGATCATTTTAACAGATGCTGTTCAGTTGAACACAACATAATCTACTGAGGTATGTTTTCATATGTTTGGAGGATACAAGGCTTAAAATATTAATAATCTACTTGGCATTTACTTTTCAAATAGAACATATTCAGTGATGTTTGCAATGACTTTAAGTTCATTTTTAAATATATATTTTATAAATTGTGCAAGCTAATCTTGTAAAATACTGTCAAAATATGAAAATTGCATACAAGCAACTGAACTATGAAACCTTTGACAAGTTCCCAGAGAATCTCTATTCTTTTAAGGTTGTATGATCCTCATAGTCCTGTATTACACAGTTCAAATGCTTTCAGAACAGTTAAAAGGTTTCAATATGAGGTTATTAGAAAAGTCTAGCAAAACTAGTCAGCTAGTTCTTCCTTTGGGGGTTGAAAGAGCATGCTCGAAGGGGAAAACAACAGCAGGCAGATTAGCTTTAGTGAAAAGAGTCTGGGTTAGGTAAGTCTCAGACGACATTGCATATGGGGCATTGCTGCTCAAATTTGCTGAAACTGCAAATGATGTTCTAGAATAAGGCCCTCAGAAAAACTCAGGATGTTCCAACCAGCCACACAAATTATTTCTGAAGCTGATGAAGTGCAGAATGATACTAGATCGTCTTCTCCTAAAAAGTAATTATGCTATACTGCTTGGATGCACTACTGTGAAATTCACACGGGAATCAAGCATCTGCAGACAAAATAAACAGTACTTTTTAAGACTGGTGTGAGGGAGGAACTTCACTTATCTATAATATCATTTTTGATAAATGCAGTTTTTCTTGTCATGTAATGCACAATTGCGAAAAGCTCACTTCAGAAACATGAGCTGATAGTGAAAGAGAATGTTTCAATTTGAGAGATTAGTGCATGCAACAGAGACAAAATACTAATTCTAAATGTGAAAATAGTTTAAGACAACTACTTTTGTATTTTCCACTCATAAGAGCGGAAATGTGCGGCCATTTTCTTGTACTTTATTGATGAAGAATTGCAACAACTGCATTATTTTTTAACTTAAGTTTCAGGGCATTTTTGATTTACATGGTCATCATTTTTCTAGTGATGAGACTCTAGAATCACAGCACAAATCTTGCTTTTTGCAGTTGCTTTAAATTGCAGATTTAAACAGTTTCTTTTTACAGCTCAAATGAACTTCTGTAGCCTGAGGGTTACAAGCTAAATAATCACCATTCTGTACAGTCTTGACAGCAATGTATTTACTTCACTGGGTGTGCTACAGAACTCCAGAAACACTGACTAGTGCGAGATTATGAAATTGCTTGTGCAATGGCAACAGCAGAGTGACAAAGTATGGAGATAACACGGGCTAACTTACCACGCACATAACCCATTCTGCACTGAACTGGTGACTACACTTGTCTTCATGATTATCAGGTCCACACAATATATAGCCTACTTTATTGACAACCTTCTTTAATTTTTGTTTTTCTCCTTTCCCACTTTTGTTGCTGACTCACCTGAACAGAGGACTCTGGCAACTAACTGTGTTTCAAGAACAACCTAAATACAATGGTAAAAATGTTCGGGCATCTTGAATTCTTTTTTTTTTTTTTCTTCTAGGTATTTTGGGAAACTTTTTAGTAATCCAATTTTACTAATCAAATGAAATACTGCATTTACAAAGCAACAAAAACAGACATGGGAAAATGCTTACCATAAATGCAGTTGTCACCAAAGTCACTGGAGCTGAATTTATTTACTTCAGGGCTTAGAGGCAAAAACCTGATCCACTGCAGAGCTTTTCGCTCTCACACAATGGCCATAATATTCTAAAATTGCAAGCACACACTATTCTGCGTGTATGAGCAGTGCTCTGGGTGTCCCTGCTGGAGCAGGGGGTTGAACTGGATGATCCCTCGAGGTCCCTTCCAATCTCAGCCATTCTGCGAGTCTGTGAGTGAGTGTGCATGCACGCACATTAGTTTTAACCTTTTCTACAAAACATTCCAACCATTTAGTAACTCATCATCATGCTCTGTATCTGCCCGTGAGGAACTCTGCCTTCTAATGAGAAGTGACATTAAAGATGCTTATGCATGACTGAGTACACAGTAATGCCTCTTTAGCAATATCATTTAAGCTGATGCAATTGTTCTTGTATGCTCAAAAGATTGTACTTTTTTAATTTATAATGACCTCACTAGTAGTAGAGAATTTCATTAGCAGTAGAGAATTTAAATGCAAGGCAAAATTTGGTTTAAATATATCTATTTTTCTGTTACTCCCTACTGTAGACTATATAACGGTCACGCTCATTTTTTCCCCCACAAATGGCTTATAATCTTTATGTGTTTACAGTAGTAAATACAATTCCTATACAGTCTTTCAGTTGCTAGCAAGAAAAGAGTATTATTTCCTTATTACATTAATCATGAGATTGAATTAGTCAAATAAAAATAACCTCAAGGTTAAGATGCCAAGTAAAGTACAGCATCTGTGGTTCGTTTGATGCAAGACAAGTTGCATTCTTCAAGGTTTATCGGTACCAAGCAACTAGGCCTGTTAAGAGGGGTTATTTAATTTGGCAGAAGGCCACATTATTTCATTCCATGACCTGAACAAGCCAGTGTTACGTCACACAGGCATAACTTCCACATCTCAGGTTTCCAACCATATACAGGAATAACAAGATACTTCTCAAGCTGTAACCAGTTTGTTTATTTACCACAAGCTCTTTAGTGCATTTTTTGTCCAGGGTGGCTGGGTGCATTTAGTCATTATGAAAAAAAAAATAGTATACAAATAGCACCTGGAATTACTAATCAGTATAAAGCAATTACATTCAAAGCAAAATCTAGAGAAATAGTGAGAAGAGATGCTTTGGGATAAGATCTTTCAGTTCTGCCTTTCTACTTCGTACAGAACTTTATCCCAAAGTTCTACTACTGTCACCATAACCCAGCGCTGGTCTCCAAAGATGCATTTAGCTCTGGTGTTCTCCATAGGCACTCCTCAGACAGCACTCCTTTCCTCTTTCCTGAAAGATTCTTTTCAGGCAAGTCCTATGATTTCTACTGGTCAGACACTCCGAAGTTTGAACCTTTCTAAATAGCTCTTCTTAATTTTTCTGATCAGAAGATCAGCTACATTTCTTTCTTTTTTTTTTTTCTGGAAATTGCATAAGTAGAAATATATTACTTTGTAAGGGGTAAAAAGATCTAAAATAGCAGAAAATACATCTGAAAACCCCACATTATACCTAAAATGTATTATCTATACTCATGGGATGGCAAATATGAGCCTGAACAGCCTGATCACGTGAACCATACAGGACGGAACTTGAATGGATGCTTCTTTCCATTGTCTGTCTTAAATATAGACAATGCATATTTTACTAGAACATAATACCTTGTCCACTGTATTCAAAAGAATCTGCTTCATCAGGAGTGTCAAGGTCATCTACATTGATGTCAATTCCATCTGGGGTATCTAAATTATCATCAGAAAGTACTGATCCTTCACTCTGGTCCAAACACAGATTGATATTTGGAGCTGTGAGCTTTATTCTTCTGGGATGGGAGCCATTCAGATCAAGAGAATTGGGAGGTTCTAAAAAAGGAGGATGAAAAATGAACATTATCTCCTCTGCCTACCACTCATCTTCCGAATACTTCAAAATCACCTTCAAATATACTGGAACAGAGCAATTTTAGGAATAGCAAGCCATTTACAGGAAAGTGACACAAAACATTAAAATCACACATTAGCATTTAAAAAAAATAAAAGAAACATCTACAGAAACAGAAGATTTAGCTGAAAGCTCTTAAATTATGCAGCAGACTGTGTATTTTTATAATTGTCAGCCAAAAAAAAATTTAAGAAATGCTTTTGAACAACAATGCTTGAGTGTTTAAAGAGCAAGTCAGTCAAGCTTTGAAACGGCACATTGCCAAATGTGGGAGAAATACATACAAGTGAAATGATCCTGCTAAGTATCAGATTTGTTGTGCATTTGCTGCTATTCCAGTGATGTTCACTTACAAGTAGAACCCTATTTCTTCAGTCTTAATTAGACGATATGATATTCAATATAATCATAAAAATAGCTTTGAGTTTCATAATTGGTCTTAAGCAAAAGTAATCTTCAATAAAACAAAAGTGTGGTTTTGCCACTTGCTGCTGCATTTGTGTGCTGCTTTTTAAGCTGTTCTGCTGAATTTATATACTCTAATGTTAGTTCAGTTCACTAAGACGCTAACACTGTAGTCAAATATAAGATAAGCAAGACTACTTAAACATCACAAGAACTAAAGGATGAAAACAATTCACAAGAGAAAACAGATGGCACACTACAATTATCACTTGTCAAGTGAAGAACAGAATTAACTAAAGCAAATTTAACACTTTTTCTTTTTAACATTGATTCCTTACCAGCACAGAAACATCCCACTGCATAATTAAATGCCAAGGGAAGAAGATATAATTAAAATAAGAAGTACTTTTCTTACCAGGTCTCATTTCTGTAGAACTTGGGCTTAATACACCCTCAGCAATGGGGATGTCCATTCCCACATTCTCCAGTGGCAATCTGAGAGGTAAAAAAATAACGCACTATCTTAGAAATAAATGAGTTAACCGGGTTCTCAAGATGACTCGTATAATCTCACATAGAATTAAGTTTTTCCTCAACATATCTAATTTAAAAGGCTGGTCACAGATTAATATAAAAGAGAACTGAACACAGCTGTTTGAATTCTATATGTCGTCCTTCTCGCCACATTTACACACAGACCTATAGAGACTTCAGAGATCATGGGTCTCCAGAAAAGGTTCACAGCGTCACTTGTCTTTGGACCAAAACAAACCACTGAATAATAACAGGTTGGCAAAAGAAATGTTTCTCACTCCACACAAATTAAGTTGATCTTTTGGAATCTGACAAATAGGGCACAAGATTGCATGAAGTTTCATTTATTCTACACAAGCTGCACACTGCAGCAATAGTTCTGTAACAGTATTTTAATTGCTGTAAATATAGCTGCTTAGCAAAAATCAGATCATGAGACTCTTCATTCTTTTGACATAATTTGTACTTTAGAACAATTCTGACCCAAATCAGTCATTTTACAATACCGAAAAAGTTGATGTCCTGCAGTGAAAAAGTGCAGGAAATACAGAAATGAGAATCAAAACTGCATTAAAGATTTTCAAAGGCTACAGTGATGTAAAATACCATGTCTACATTACATTTTTAGGAATACCTACCTACATTTTTAGGAATACTAAGAAATTACATTAAACATACATACATATTAGGATAAAACAAAGATATTAAGAGGTGAAATAGATTATCAAGGTGGCTGAGTATTAAAAGTAATTATCTTAATTACTTTACATTGTAAAAATGAATTGACTTAAAACTCTTCTCATGCTTATTTTCTATTCAGATATTTCACAAAATGCTTGCTGGGAGGAATCTTCAACATTATGTAGGAAGCAACACTTCATAGGACGTGCCAGACTTTCAAAACATTCATTAATCTTACTAATTTCACTAGATTTATCCATACGCAGTGCAGAATACATCCAACACAAATACACAGATTAGCTGCTTAATGATTTCTACAAAACACGCCAATTCTGGAATACATTTACTGTCAAATAAAGCTTTGAATATTCTTTCTTTTTGGACACATGGTAAAAAAAATGATCAAAGCATGTTGCTCATAAATAAAATGAATGGCATAAACTGTCTGTAATTTACCACTTCCTTTTGTTCTACTCTTTAGTATCTTCTGTGCTGAGAAGCTGTACAGAAAACTGATACACAGAATATCATAGCAATTTACTAAGAAATATAACCAAATTATTAGAGGCTCAAACTCTTTCTGGTGTCTGCCCAATTCATAGTAAAAAATATGCAATAAAGTTTAATTTATCCTCCCAAACTCAGCAGAGAAAAAGCTGAATTCCAATGGCAAATGCTGGTATTGGTAACGGCCAGGTACGCTAATGACTTATGAAGAAAAATATAAGAAATCATTGTGGTAGAAACAGTGTGGAAGAGGATGAATATTTTTAACGAATTTAAATCTAGATTAAGATTTTACCCTGGCCTTTATTAACCTTTGTAAATGTAGAAATATACATCTGAATATTAATATTTTTCAGATTATAGCAGTTTAAAAATACTAAAATGATGATCTATGGATGTTCAAGTGTGTAAATATTTTGACCATATGGAAGAGGTTATTGATACTAACATATAAAGCATTCATTTATAAAATCTCTTAAATTCTTGACACACCAAAAGACAATATCTTACTGAATTACCTTAAAAAAATTGTTGTAGAAAGTAACTCAAAAGGAAATGCTGTTTTCACACATTGCATTGAGAGCGAGCTATATGAGGACAGTGAATGCTAAATTCAAAAAAATCTTGTTTCTGTACATCTTAACAGTAAGGAATATTTGTAGAAATGCATATGAAAATAAGTTTTGTATTAAAAAGGGACAGTATTTTCATATGTCTCTTAAACTGTAGGTAACAAAGTTCTTCATCTTGCCTCCATGACTAGGACATGACTAGGGCTTGCCTCCATGATTAGGGCATGACTGCATTTTACAAACAGTGAGAGCATCATTTATAGAAGCTAGAAGTAGTAGAAGTATTTTCTAGAAGTAATTCATTCAAAATTTTATACAAATTGCCTAGAATTTTGCTAATGCTCAGAACAGAATGATCCCGAATTGCCTCAAGACTGCTTTTCTTTCTGTGGCATCCTTATCTTTAAAATGTATGTACTTGCACTGACATTGCTGTTTTCTCTAGAACATCTTCCAGCTTTGTAATATAAAGAGTTTTTTTTTTTTTTTGGTTTTAGTGGGAGTAGCACAGTTGATAAAAAAACAGATATGAAATATTAGATGTATGTTCCTAAGAATGGTGCACTTCTGGGGCTCCAAAAGATAGATGTGTTTCCTATGCTTAGGTTTGAATCTATAAAGAAACATAGCTACAGAGGCAAAATACTCAAAGAATATCCCTCACTCAGAGATCAAGTAAATAAAATCAGCATTTGTATAAGAATCGTTAACTTTGTTTTGATGGTTCAGTGTTTTTAATGTCAATAATCTGTATCATTCAGCTGGGATATCTGATTTGGGAACTAAGAGACTGTGGTCCTGAAAGATCTGGGACAAAAAAGACAGCATAAAGTAAGTCCAAGTCCAGTTACAAAATCACTGTTGACTTAAGGTCATCTGCCGTATTTTCAGCCACCTTCCAACAATATGGGATTTTTAACACGTATGCGTTTAGTTTCTTTTTTTTGGCTTAGAATACATTTATTCTTAAAAACAAACAAAACACAACTAGACCTTATTTACTATAAAATAAAGATAAATAGGACTTTAAGGGGAGAAGTTAAAGGAAACAGTTCTTGTGTTTAATAGTAATTTTCTTGAGGTCTTGCACAGAGCCCAGATTAAAGAAAGACGTATTTTGCTATGTTCAGTAAAAGTCGATAGTTTCTAAAAAACTGTGATTAATATTCGCTCACTAATAAATTAATAGGCAACACCAGCATCTTTCAAAAGAAGTATTATGAAATAGCAGCTTCAGTCCATGGAAGGAAGGTATATTCCATTGTACCTCAACACATTTTGTCCCTTACGATGCTCGTCAGACTACCCACCAGTGTGAAAATGAGCACGATACAAAGTTTGTTTCCTACAACCACAGCTCCCCACTTTGTGAGGGATTTTGTGAGCATGTTAATGCTGATCTGCTAAACACCTGGCAGACAAATTTATGTCTGTCTATAAACTGGGAGAGAATCAGGTTGCTGCGGATTTCTACACGAACTCTAGCAATGAAGGATAGACACCAGAAACTTAAATTAAGCATCTCCTCTTTCTTTTCCCACAGATGACTTCACATATTCCCAAAATTGTAGCTTACAGACTTCACTGCTTTTCACAGAGGTGCAATTAATGCCGTGCGTGATTATGACCGAAAGTATTAGAAACAGAGAACACTTCTTTTATTGAATGTTCTTTGTTGAAGGAGCAAATTAAACTACCTAGAAAGTTCATTCTAATCAGGTATGATTTACTGGACTGATAAATAGGAAAGATCTTTCACTTGAAACAGAGGTCAAAATAAAATAAGCTTTTGGGGTTGTAAATGACTTCTTTCATGTGGTACACAGACCAGCCATTCAAAGATCAGCTGTGCTCAGAATCAGGTTACTGCGTATTTGCTTTGATAATTCAAGTCTAAACACGTGTTCAGAAGTAGGCAAAAAAAAAAAAAAAGAAAAAAGAAAAAACTTATTTCTCAAAGGTGGTTCAGAGCCAGATGCCAAATTCTTATGAAAGGAGGAGACAGCGCTTAGGTTGAAAGACTGCTTGCGCTTTCTTGATTCAGATATTCTTACAGCTCAGTGAATTAATAATCTTTATATACTTTTTAGTGCTCTCCCAAGTCTGTAGTTCTGAGAATTAACATGATCCTTTTTGACTTTTCTAGATATAGCTGCATCCTGCTGTTTTAAAAGGAGCAACTCTGCATATGCACAGCAACATATCGTAATCCCTATGGGCTGTACGCTGCCTCATCCTCGTGTCATATGTGATACATCACCAGTTTCCAAGTTACATTCCTTATTCCAAAACATCAAGCAAGTCATCTCTCCAATGTGTAACTGAAAGAGCCCCTACCTTCATCTTGTTACTGAGGCTGACTCACCTCTCTGAAAACCAGTTGATGCAAACTAGCATTAACTCATTTACTGACCAGACTTCAACTTCGACACACTTCCCAGGCTTCTGTATTCATCACTACAAAAGTTCAACCTAAAGTGAAGTCTACAGCTCCAAACCACTTTTCCTAGATGAGTAAGTTAAGTATCTTCCATGTCTTTCCATGCCTCTATATCCAGCAATATTTTTAAACTTCTTTTTTTTTCTCCTGTATTTTTTAAGACATGATTAACAGCATGATATCACTTTAACTGATATTAATGTGTGGTTTTGGGGAAACTAAATAGGAGAAGAGGAGATGAAGTAAACAAACATTCATCCAAAAACTAAACATCTGGATTTTTTAATCTTTTCGGATTTCAGAGGTACACCATGATATCAAATGAAATAAAAGGCTTGCATATGGCCCATTTTCTTAGTGGCTTGCAGTGAGAAAAATTGAGTTGTTCTGAGGAAGAATGAGTGATGTGAAATTTTAGATACAAAAATTATGGGAACTTAGTTCTTCTCCGTGAGTCACTTCTACAGAACACTCAAAACCACCTTCTCTAAGTACTTTTTTTTTTGGACTCCATCCTCACATAGATTTCTGATGTAACAGAAGTGCCTTGCCCAGAAAAGGAAAAACAGCAGTTTGAGGCACTGAGCATGACTGCACATACCTTGCAAGGTATTAGAAAACCCTTGGCTTTTATCCAGTAACACCCATCAATTGAGCATCAGCACGGCCTCCGTAAGCACCC
>NW_010608593.1:560751-596418 GCF_000705375.1 Tinamus guttatus
GGGGAGCTGTTGTGCGGTTGCACGGGGCCATGGCCAAAGGGCCAGCCAGCCTCCATGCAAGCCAAGCTCCAACCTTTCAAACACCAGATGCAACCTGCTACAGTACCTGATGTCTCTAATGGCACTGTGATGGCACTACCTCGAGGTAACGCTTAGGATCCAAATTACAACACTGTTTTTCTTTTTTCATTTTAGAAGATATACATATATATACAGAAATATATATAAAAAAAACGAAAAACAAACAAACAAAAAACAGCTTGGAGAGACAGGAATGTATAGCTATTCCAGTAGCACTCCAGAAATCAGAATTTACATCAAGAAAGAGTCTGACAAAATGTTATTTCTTAGTTACTACATTGCTAGTACATTCCTTAGTTACTACAGTGCTACAGAATGGCATATTTTTGAATACCTGTCCAGGCAGCAGACACTTGAGGAGCTGTTTGCTACCATCCCTCTTGATAGTTACTCCAACACTTACCTCACTTTAGATAAAAGAGCAGCAAAATCCATCTTATTACCATTACTAAACACTTGTCGCACGATTTTATTTTTAGAATAGAAACTGTTTATCTGCTTTGCATATTCTCCAAACAAAAAGTCTTTCCCTTTCTTTCATACTTCACATATCTGCATTGACAAGCTTTTGGCTTGTCTTTGCAGTTCCTTTTCTGACCAAAAATAACTGAAGATAAGAAGATTATCAGGTTCTTATTGCATTGAGTTTAAGAATAATGGTAAATACCTAGTTCCTGAAATTAGGACTTCTTTTTGGAGTTCTTGGTTATAAAATTCAAACAACAACAACAACAACAAAGATTTTAAAAATAAATATTAATGTCCTCTATTTTAAATGAGCCATGATTCTTTGACATATAGACACAGCTTTGTAAATTGCATTACAAATTGGACATGTTATTTCAGAAACTTATTATGCTAAGGGACTAATAGCAAAGCTGAATTTAGACTGCATGTTTTTGTATTTCAATGCTTATTACCCATGTAGGATGGGTAGAAATAATCTGCAAAGCTTTCAATTATTCGGGGCAAATGCTTAAGACTTTTCTCTTTTTCTTACTGTAGTTTTCTTTATATTTTTTTTTAGATTACCACCCATATTTTATCCTTTTTTTAACTTTATATATTCAATTTGGGTATTATTTCTGAGACCTTTTGTAGTTATGAACACAGCTGATACTGAAACAACCTCAAAACTCAAACTAGTCCTTTACTACAAAACTTCTGGAAAACAAATGGAGCAATTTCTACAGTTCTCTTTTCAGTGACAAGAAAGACTGCAGCATGCATTCTTTTAGATTCAGCAAAACTAATGATCCCTAAACTACAGTGGAGTAAGCAACAAATCAAAGTGATATACACTGTGCAAGATTTAGTCAGAATCAGTTAGGGACATGGTTCATCTATACCTCAAGAAAATGAACGTATTCCAAGAGATCCACTCCAGGAAATCCAAATTTTTTAAAAAAATCATTACTTTTAATCACAACTGTGAAAAACAAATCATGTTGCCCCTACAGGTGACTTGCAAAAACTGATTAATTTTATAACCTCCTAACAGTTGAATTCAGCAACCATATGGCTTAATCACAAATTAGTTCAGAAAAGGTCTATAATCTGATACTTATGCATAGCTTGAGACTCTTTGCTTGAGCCAAGAACTTTATTAATCATATATGAAAATGTTAACTAATGATTTTATATTCTTATACAGTAGATAAACACCAGAGGGTACCAATTTTACAGAAGAACAAGTCATTTACTTGCTAGTACTTCCTAGTTTCTCACATTTTACTTACCTGATTTCAAGCTTCTTTTGCAGAACATACTTAAGTTACTTTATATTTTCTGAATGCCCATTTTTTACTCCACTTTCAGCATTAAGTTTGGAATAAAAAGGAATGCCTGTTTGCATGAGGTAGTATTTTTGGGGGAGAAAAGTTTGTGTTATAGCCGGAAGATTTAAATTGCTTGCATCTCAAAATATTAATTGAAACATATTAAAATTATGCATTTGGACACTTCTCACTGTTCTGCAATCAGCTTTACTATTTAGGATCTGTTCAGCTACCTGTTTTGTTTCTTTCCTCTGCATCACGAGTCCATTTTTTTTCAGATAGTCACTCAGAATAGTGGACTCCCCTGTCTGCCCATGGCAATTTAAGACTGCTAAAAAAGAGGAGCTGCTGTTCATAGCACACGCTAGCGCCCTCCCCGCTACTGAGCAGCCACAGGCTGTCTGCTCTGACTCCCTGCCAGATCCCTCCTGGCATCACTGCACAAGAGAAGCAGGAAGAGTCAAGGAGGGATGCAGGGAGCCATGGAGGGACAAACAGATGACTGATAATGCAATTCACTAGGCTACTTGATCAACCTTATGAACATGCTTATGGATCAGAAAGGCTTATGGAAGGAGTCCAGGGCTCCAGGTTTCCTCATTTATCTGTAGCTTCCAGCTACATGAAAGTATCTCAATACAAAATGAGGGAAACTGGATTTCAGGCCCGACCCAGATGCCTTGCTGGAAAGGGGTCTTAGGAAACCAAGACGGACTGAAGTTGCCTCCAGGAGATGCCCGAATTGCCTTCCTTCCTAGAGGTCTGTCATCCCTGCATGGTAATATGCTACTGTTCTCCAGTAAATCTTACGGTTTACACTTGAACAACAAGGCAACACAGTGAACAACTATGCAATAACTTACCTTGTCCTTTCTGCATCCCCAAGACTTATTTACTGTGCACCACAAATTCAAACACTGTTCTGAAGACAGGATGTTTGATCTTCTACACAGCCTTTCAGGGGTGCTAATCACCTGAGCATTAGACATTATTAAACATTATTTAAACTTAACAACAGCTCTGTGAGGTAAGGGTAAGGAATCATTCACCATTACAGAAGCGGAGAAGTTTGAAAGGGTCCATCAATAGGGAATGACCAACAGAAGATGACGAGCCTGCTTTTCCTTTTAAAGGACACACTGCATTTTACAGCATCATCTGTATGTCTCTACTACTCCTTGACTTAGTATAGTTGAAAAGATCAGCATATCAGACCTCAAGGACTTCCCTTTGGCAACCAGGAAATAAAGAACAAATCAGATGAGGGTCAGAGGAGAATGAAATATCAAAACAAGGAGAAAATGACTCCTTGTGCAGCTGACTGGTGTTAGTTACCTGCCCACAGCACATGCGAATTCTGAGAGATAGACAAGAACAAAAAGTAGTTCTTCAGGATGGTGACATCTAACCTACAAAAAGCTATTTCCAACCATGCCTCTTACTGTGCAGAGTCTGGTAGGCATTTCCTAACTTTACCATTTTAATAATATTCTCAACACAGAATTTAGTGTGCAAAAGCACATGAGCTAGATACATAGACTAACATATTTTTACATAGAAATAACATGTCCAGACACCTATCGCTCTGCTTCAGTGTTGCAGTAACATACCACTGCGTGGTCTTGTCCTTGTCCTGCTATGTGCCTACCTCAGTGACAGCGGAAAATTGCTGGAATTAACAGTAAAAAATTGGAGAACTTGTGTGATGGGTGATCCCAGGTTGATGTTGACACATCACTGGGTTTGGCAAGGACTGTGCAGGTTTGGAGTAGCAATAGTTTTTAGGAAATGTATGTGAGCTGATCTGAAGTTCCTCCTCAATGCTCTTTACTTGCATTGTTAATATTCTACAAATAACGGGTAGACGATCTGCTATCCCACAGCTACTGATAAACAGTACAAATATCCTGTAACCACAGCAAACAAAGGAGGAATTAACTTAGTGTTAATGTGATGTTAAAGATCCTGAAGTACAACCTGAAAATATGTTTTGCTGGAACACTCTATTTTACAAAAAAAAAAAAAAATCAAAATGCCAGGCCTAGCCACATACTCAGGATCTTCTTCTCAACGTCCACTTTAATTTGAGAATTAATCCTGGAGAAAATACAACCTTAGTTTTCATCACTTTAAAGACAGTTTTCCTTCTAGCTCATGCACTTCACAGTAACCATTTTACTTCTACAGTTTGCTGCCAAGACCTTTCTCTGAATACCTGCAGCTCGAAATGATGCACCTGGCACAAGAACAGCACTTGAAAAAGTGGTATGTTCCCTGTATCCTACACAGCCATCTGCCACTTGCAGGAAATACATTAATTCTTTGAGAGTAGTTACCAAGATGGGATTAGCAGTAGCAGAAAATCTTTAGCAAATTGTATATTTTATGCTCCTCTTAGACTATATGTGGGATTGTGAGAACTTCCCTCTATATATTATTAACCTACAACTTAATATACACATTTTCTCCCAAAAGAAGACTTTTAAAAAATGCTCTGACAGTTCTTTAGACTATAATCCATTATTCTGCAACTGATCTAACATGTCAGCTTTGGTGACTATTTCCCACTTGGCTCTCTTTTTTTCCAACCTTGCATTACTTAATGGGTATGTTTCTTTGTGTGCATGGATGCTAATACATGCAACAATTATTATACTTAAACACTGGAAATACCAGCTGGAATCAAATGTATTAATAAAGCATCTTGCTACAGGTAAGCCCTGCTTTGCTCATGTGACAAAAGATGCTTAGGGACAATTTTCAGAACTAAGGCTCACTGAACTTCAACAGATATATAGTATTTTTACAGATTAACTGCTCATTAAATCATAAGGCTTTTCTTCAATCACTCAGTCACTTCAATTCTTCAATCACTTCAATCCCATCTTCTAATATGCTGATAGCCATGAAAAGATGACGACTTCTGTATTTTCCTGTTAACATAATCTTAATTGTGCTCCTATATTTTATTTCATCCTTTATCCTTCTATTCTGCACTCGAATGACTATTCCATTTTCCAGTTGCATTAATACCTTAGATCTTGTTAATTTGTTAATTCCTTCTCTATTTCTCTCACTTGTGTGCTTGTATCCCAAATTTCTGTCTTAAGCTTGCATTATTATGATTTCACTGCTCATATTCAGATATAATTTAGATTCATATCTTACCTGCCACAACAACCCTATAACCCATTGATAGATACCTTTCACCTTTCTGAGCTAAAGAAAAGCCACTAAAAATATGCTCATGTTAAGCTTCAGTTGGTCTGAACATTGCTGCTGCCTGAGACGCAACAGCTAAGAGGGGAACGTAACTAATGATGCGAGATGTTGAAGGGATTCTCAGACAGATGGATTAAAATAGAAACATCCCAGCTGGTGTAAATTGGAAACTGAAAAGGAAAGGCACCCATATTAGGTAACCCACAACTTGGGAGAGCAGACAGAAAGTCAAATGAGGAGACACAGGTGGTACCTCATCAGGGTCCATGAGCAGTAATACCAGCAACAGCCAAGGCAGTATTAAACCTGCTCTGCCAGGAGTGCCCAGAGCCAGGAAAATGGTTGGATCCTGAACAGCGCAGGTCTAAAAAGGTGCATGCAAAGGGATTCAGAGGCGCCAAAAGCCACCAGCTCTCTTCAGAGGTAAAACTGTCACTAAGATAGAAAAGCCACAGATACAGTATGAAGATATAAACCCACGTTTATATCTGCATGGGAGAGCCAAGGAACTCATATATGCAAGTTCACCATGAAAAAGAGTGATAGGAAATGGCAGACTGGAAAAGTAATGCACAGGAGCGAGGTTAGAAAGCAGGGCTCCTCCTTCACCCACAGGGCATTCCTCATACTCCACAGCTTGGGAAATGCACATGAGAGATTGGTGACAAGCTCCCTGCTCTACACACAGCAGCCCAGATTTACTCTGCCAGGTTGCTGTGCACAAATAACACCCCTGTAAGTTTGCTGGTAGTATTTTCTGCTAATGAAGATTCACCTTGTTTTTGCAGGACATAGCCAGCTTTTACCTGATAGCCTGGAAGTTTCCTCTTCTACTGTCTGCTTTTCACATCCTGGGACACTACATTGATATAAATACAGTGGTATTTACCAACATTGACCACAGCTGGCAAAACTGTTTCTTTGTAAGTTTGAGGTGCATTTTTTTTTGTTTGAATTTTAAAAAATGTGACTTAAGGAACACCTTTTTTTTGCCTCTTGGTACAGTTATATTGTAAGCTGTTGTTGCTCTCTTATTGCATCTGAGTGTTGTGGGTATGCTATAATATCACAATAAACTGCTTGCAGCTTCTAAGTTTTACAAGCAGCAAGCATCTAAAGACCCTACAGTTATCTCTATTGATACAAAAATTTTATAATATTGACTAGGCTTACACAAGGCCAGAGAATCAGCAGATTCATCAAGGGCAGGAAGTCAAGAGTTGTTTTGACTTCAGTGCTCACATGGCCTGTAAGAGATAACAGTGATGAGCACGGGGGAGGAAGACAGCAGCCAGGAAAAATATGTTTTGCAGGGTCGGGCTCCAATCCCTCCTCCCCTCCCAACACTTATGGCTGCCTTTATACCCCCTGACACTGCTGCTGGAGCTGCATCCATCCTCCCCTCTCCTCAATACAGCTCTGCTACCCAAGAACATTAGCACAGATAAGTCCAGAAATGACACCCAGCCCCCCACCCTGCCATTCAATTACAATGATTGTAACTGAATCACACAACACAGCAAGCATTTCCTCTCAGCGTTCTCTAAGTAATTCCTATTTACACATTTTAAACATTTTCAATGCCTTCTGCATCTTACTATCATTTATTTGCTTACCACACTCACGACCAAAAAATATTTTCATTTCGTTTTCACAGACAAGAATTCAGACTACAAATCAATCTATAATTAGAACCAAACACACACAGAACCTGTGCAAACCAACTTCTGCAGTATTTTTTCACTCCCCTTCCTAGTGACATTATTGCTGCATCCCTGATCATGTAACCTTCAAAGATCATAGATGCTTTTCACTGTGACAATTTACAGTACTTACTGCTGCAAAATATTCAAAAATCCTATGCTTCAGATGATAGCAAAAACTGTAAGCAATACCACTGTTAAGTACTCTGCTATGACAGTTATTACAAACAATGCCATTAATTAAGCAGGCTTAAAACAAAGTTATCCAGAGACATTGCCCAAACACCCTGCCTTTCCCACTGTATTCTCAGAGCTAGGCAAACAGGCTGAAAATAATCAAAAGTGCTAGGTGACTGCACAGCGAAGTTTTGTTTCCTAATTACAAACGCTGTGCCTGCGTCCAGACAAAAGAAATCCCATCGACTTGCTGGGAAGCTTCTCTCCTGAAGGGCAGCACCAGAATTAAAACACAGCTGCCTGATTTTCAGTAATGAGGTCCTGGGCGCTGTGCATCCTCCTGACAAACATTCTCCCAACAAACATTCCCCCTTTTTTCCCCTCGGAAGTAACTGCAACAATAGAGCCGTAATCAGAAAAATTTTCTGCATATAAGCCTCCCGGTGCAAAGAGCCACTTACCTTCAACAGACTCAAGGAGGCCTTCCTAGTGAGAAAATAACAAAGATGCTTTATTGCTGCACTTCGGCATCCCCCTTTCTGTAGCAGTTTGCTAGGAATAAGGAATCTTCCACCATTTTCTCGTCACGTGACTGGTGGTACGGCTAGATAGGGATGATCACCTGCCTCCGGATAGCCTGCTCCAAGGAGCAGCAGCCACGGCCTCCGACTGAATGAATGCTTAACACCACAGTGGCACTTCACTCGTGAAAATTACTACTCTTTTCTTTTAAAATTATTTTTTACGTTCCCCATGGAGCTTTGTCACAGCATCTCCAAACTTTTATCTGGCAAGTCAGCTGGCAGTAAGAAAAAGCTCCCCGCTGTTTTGTTTCAGAGCCCGAGGACAGCCTGCAATGAGAGATTGCCTGACAAAAGTTCGTACGGATTCAACCCCTCTCGGCCCTTGCTGCTGTTTATGTATGACGGTTATAGAGTACATGCATATTCAAACATGATTTACATAATTTCCTCAGTATGCAATTTGGCAATGGAAAAGCATATGCAAATTTTTTAAAAAAGGAAAAATCACAAAGCAGGGTGAATGCCAGAGACACAAAACTGAGTGCCAGGCAGCAGCACCTATGGCCTGTGCTCGCAGCTGCTGCTTCTTAGGGGGTGCTTGCTAGAAGGTAATCGCTTCTCATGCAAGATAATCTCCTATTAGGGAGTCTTTTTAGGGGGCTGGGGTCCTAGAAATTCCATCTTTCTTACCAAATAGAAAACAGTTTTCGATCCTTCTACCTCCCAATCCCATGGAAGTAAACCAGCAGAGGCGAAGGCCCTAGGAGAGCCTCATCTTGTGCCCCTTCACATTGTGACATTCCTCCTTCAAGGTGAATTACAGGAGACCAAAAGGTATTCCCAACTCAAGTCCATAAGCACTCAAAAGCAAACAAAAACCTGCCTGTATTTTCCTTAGGCAGTAGAGCACCATGCACATCTACAGCACAGGATGAATGAAAATTCAGTGGTTCCCACTTTGTTCTTCCTAGGATTAGTCATCCTCCAGGGCAGGTTCTCAGTCTACTGCACAACTCCAGAGAAACCAGCCCTCGGCTACACTTTTAAAGAAACACATAACAATCCTAAGTGCTTAAAGAAAAGTAAAAATCACCACTCAAAGACACTTTCTAAAGAGGACACTGCTGGAGAGTGACCCCAATGCTGCTGTCAGCTAACTGTAGAGAAACTTCCCAATGATGGGGATATTCTTAGTCCTTTTCAGCTGACTAACCTACACGTCATCTGAGACGTTAAACCCAGGCACTCAGAACTACAACCCAAGAAATATATCTATAAAGTACTTACGTGCAAGAGAAATCATTAGCACCATCGTGCTATTGGTAACATGTAAAAGACTTGCTCAGATCCAACCCAGAAAATCTTGGAGATTTTATGATTCTCTGCTACAACTTACTGAAATTACTGAGTTCACTGTCAAAGTCAGGTGCATCAACAGTGTTGACTCATTAACGCTTTAGGCTGAAATATTATGCTATTGACCTCACTGGTTGGAATGAATAGATTATACACTGAGTTCGCACAGAAAAACACAGTATATGGATTACAGGGGAGCTTTTTATGTGACAGATAAACTTTACTAACCTAGTTCAGCTTTTTTAAAGAAAATGAATTTATTAGCCAAGTCCCACAAATTAAGTAAAATCTCAGAATCACAAGTGAGTAAATCTAATTTTTTCCTTGCATTTTAAATTGCTTTTTAATCAAATGTTGTCCTGGTCTTGTTAAAATATTTTAATAAAGTGGTGGGTATCTGACATGATGTAAATATTATCACTGTTTCTGCAAAAATAGGATTATCACCATATTGGCTGCTGCTATTGTTTAACAGCTGGCTCTGCAATGGAAACTGGGTTTTTAGGTTTAATTAATTTTTAGCCTCCAGATGGTGATGGGAAAAACAGTATCACCCCAAAATTGATAACAAAAAAGACGGTTGTCATGTCGCAGGCCAAGCCAAATACAGGAAAGAAATGTTGTCAGGCAAGCCCATGAATTATAATGTATATTATTACTTCCATCCGTTTAAAGGAGTGTAATTCACTGGCATCAAAACAGGTAACTACAAAAAAATCTCAAAATAAAGAGTGTATTAGTAAGTTTGGTGTAGAAAAGTCCCTTGCTCTGAATCCATCACTGAGATGTTTTCATTTTCACAGGAGCAACATCTTTGCAAAGGATCATATATAACACATAATATCTACTACATATTACTGTAATTACTGCAATAATATGAGATATGATATAATATAAAATATATTAAATATATCCCATCCTAGATGCAGATGAACATTAAAATCTCGAGTTTTGACCCAGCCAAGCAATCTTAGAGAACTTCTGTTCAAGCTAATCAAAACATCTTTCATAGTTTTAGTTTCTTTCTACTTTTTGTTACAAGGAATTAACTCTCATTTCTGATAAAAAAAGGGCGCAGAACAATAATTAAATTATAATTTCACTAATGAACATTTGTGTATACTAAATCATTATGAATCCTTTCCTATACAACTTCCTACAAACAACCCTCTATGTTGTTGCTGCTTTCCATGTATGTTTGTTTTTAACCTATAAAGCAAATTCCTCATGTTCAACGAATTGTCACACTTCATGCTGCCAAGATGGAGATCATTTCAAGCCTGTAATCTCATAGTTAGAAGGAGCTGGAAGTTCTGTTTTGTCATTATTTCATTTCAGTGTATATTGATCTTTAATTTGTATCAGTCAAATTGATTTGCATCAACTAAATACACAATGATATGTATTTTTTCTTCATATCTGATTACCTTTATCATTGCTAAACACAGGAAATAAATATGATGAAAACAGGCTTCTATTCAAAATTTACTAGGCTGCTTGTGGTGTTGGTCAATTTTAAAGGTCATCTACAGCACAGCAGCAGTCATGCAGATACTCTGGACACAGCAGATGGGAAATACATCTCTTCGAGAGAATCACTTTGCAAGTGAGCAGAAAAAAATGATTAAGAAAATGATTCCTGTTTTTATTTTATTTTATTTTTAGAATATGCTATTAGATGGAGAATGGAGCTTGCCTTTGCAGGTTTATCCTAGTGGATTAAGAACATCTTAGTTCAAAGGAAGTTCTTTGTAATCTTGCTCAGTTTTGCGAACAGATTCCCCATCTCTCTCCCAAATCTTTCAACAACCAGTGCCCTTGTCTGTACTGCTCTCTACTCACACTTCCTCAAGTCAATACATCATTTCACAGTATTTCCCTCAGATATTTTTAACATTTCCTAGTGTCAGTCCTTCAGGAAGAACCCAGTAACGATGATCCATCCCTACAGCAAAGATTAAGGGTCTAGCAGACCCAAAGCACAAGCACACAGACAGAAGGGTGCTGATGCACAGGAGCTCACATGATCATCAGTGGTATCCTCCCTCTGGCGCTCAGTCACACATCACTGCATGTAGTTATGTAAGACGATCTAGCTTCTGTCATGAAGAAAACTGCCTTCAGTCTTCCTAAATTTTACTGTTGGTACAGCTCCAGCAGCAGCACCAACAGCAAAGTATGTTATCCTGCAAAGCCAACGTTTGCACAATGCTCTGCATAGTCTCCTATTTTAAATTTAGTCACTCCTGGCTGTCCACACATGAAAAGCCACATAGGAAGCTATTTTCTTTCTGGTAAGACTGATATTAATAATGTGCTGTTAGCTCTTTCTACACTTTTCATGGCGCCAAATAAACCCCTGGGGTTGTTATTTCTGGTGTTTGTATATGCTGGCATAGGTTTACATCTCTTCTTCAGTATTTTAATGTTACCAAGCATCTTCATATTTTTATTCTCTTCCTGCTGCTGCTTTTACTTGACACAGTAAAACAAGGCAGGAGACAGGAACTTTGCGACCCAACTCTCAAAAACCACTTGAACCCCTCAGAGAGCTGTATGTTTGAAATGTGTTTATCTGACATTGGGATAAAGGGCATAGTGACCAGCAGACTGCATAATTTTAATCCCCTTCTTCATTCTCATTCTTGTTTACTCTTACTGTTTCAAAGCTGTAATTCCCTCTTCCACAAAACAGATACATTTCATAGCCAAAATGAGATACTTTGTGAGTGAAAATAATGCAGATTGCTTCCTTTACTGATCCTTATTCCACCTCTGAAAGGACCCACATCAGCATAGCATGTAAGCTATGTACTAAATAGGGGAGAGTAGGTTGGATCCTGAAGAGTGGATTCACAAAAGGTCTTAGGAGGCATTTAATGAGTAAATACCTCCATGAAGTTTGGACTCCCAGGCCAACTCTTACAGTAGCTGAGATGTCCCAATCATCTCCTTCGGTACAGATAATAAGCTTATCTTAGTCTCTAGAGATACTGTGTTTGTACCATACATAAATCTGTGATGGTGACGAGCATGCCTAAATTGAGAAATCTAATTTCTATACCCTGCCAAGGAGATTTATTTCCCAACCAGAAGGCTATCAAAATCAGTAGCCATGCTCCCTTGACTTCGAGGAAGCACAGGCTGCATTAGAGAAAGACCCCAATTCAGTAGCCAATTTTAAGAGCACTATCACAGAGACAGCTGTCACAGGTCTGGTCCCAGAATGGCCCATTTGCATTAAGCAACTATTTGACAAAACAAACAATCCCTGCTGAGGTGATAGTCATCCAGCTGGTCTAAGGGTGCTTAATTTACTTGCACCAAGCAGGCTTAAGTATAGGCTAGGAAATAACACACTACTGGCAAAAGCAGCACTTAGCGAAGCATCCAATAAACTTTGCCAAGTGAAAACTGTGGAAGTATATTAAGTTTAGCAGAAGGAAACATCTAAGAGAACTTAGTACCAGGCCCTAACACTTTGGTTCAATTCCACTTAAAACGTACTTAAAAGATGTAAATTGTGCACCTACAACCTCATGACTAGTACCATCAAGCAGTTCAGGTGCTCTCTTGCAAGAGGTACAAGACAAAAATAATTTGTTTTCTTCTCTCACATGATGACTTATGTTTCTGTGATAAACTGTCATAGGGCTGACATAGTTCTACTGCATCACATGGTTTTAAACTTTTGGCCAAACAGGAAAGCAAATTTTGGACTTAAAAACTGCTAAATGAGGAGTTTTTAAGGAGCTTATGTTTTAAAAAAATGTCAGTGACATGGATTGGAAAGTGTTCCCAATTACACACATCAAGTTGCTGTTTTCTTCAGCAATTAAGAGGTTGAATAGATTTGACATTTAATCTAAAATGGTTACTCTCATGTGTGTTTTACCCTTTCTGCTATAATATTTCTTCATGCTTTTACCTTCACTTCAGAGGAATCAAAATGTCTGTGATCACATTGTGGGCATATGCAGGGACATCTGCATGTGTCTCTGCTGTCCCCTAATAAATTTGAAGCCATTAGCTAATTGACCAAAGACACCAGCTTATTCCAAACCTGTTGCACATTGGCTACATACACGCAGGGAAAACTGCAACATGAAATCAATCCTTGCTAGATGAAATCCTCACAAGAGAGCAATGTTTTGAATAACATTAATGACGGCAAAGAGCTTCTGTCACAGAGGGCATCTTACCAGCTACACGCATTAAAAAAAAAAAAAAAAAAAAAAAAAAACGCCTAACTAAAAAACACAAGCCCAAAGGAATCTAGATTTTATTGGTTCCGATTTTTTTTTCCAGAAATACTTGTTAATGCAGCTGCCGAATGACTCGCTTTCTTTACTTTTCTGGGTTTCAAAATTACCTGTGTTAAAGATAGAAGTATCTACTGCTATCTTTAAAAAGGCATTTGGTATTAAACAGCCATTGCTGAATCCAAGAAGAAAATGCCCTGTAACAGAGCAGCCTCCAAGCTTTCCAGATGAAGAATTTCTATATGCTTTTCTTGCAAGATACACCTACTGTGCATTCAATTTAAACTAAAAATACTCTTGCATTAATATGGCCCAGTTTGGGGCTTTAATTTGGGAATTGGTCTAAGAGAATATAAGATGAAAGAATAATGAATGTCCTATGGTGTGGAAGATTCAAGTTTTTACTTTGGAGACTTGCAGAGTTTACTGAATAAGAGCAGAGTATTTCTCAAAATGCATTCCAAAGTGGATTCATGATAATAAGCTATAAATACACACACACACACACATATATATATATACACACATATACACTCATGCCTGTTGAGTCTATTTTTCTAGTGCTTCAATAGAAACCCATAATCAGATTGTTTTCTGATGTGTCTCACATGGTATCTCTTATTGCTTCAAAGTTACCTCTGCTCCATTGTGCTTATTTATTAAAATCATTTAAAAGAAGATACCTAAGATCATCTTCCTTTCTAGAGCCATTAGCATCACTGGCATATAGGCAAGGCAAGCCAAAACCCTCAGATACTGCCTTCATGTAATTAATCAGCGTGACTTAAGCAGGGTCAGCATCTGGCTGCTTTTAATTTAAAATGCCTTTTATGCAAGACAAAGGAGTTGACAGCTGATTTCTTCAAGTGAGAGTAGCAGGACCACAATTATCCTGAACCTCTAAATAACCCTTCCTTTTTCCTGTACCACTCACCATTTGTTGTGAGCAGAGCTGGTAAAGATCTGCACTGGAAAATGCTTGTTTAACAAAAAAAAAGAAAAAAGAAAAAAGAAAAAAAAACTTTATTCGTGGAAGGGAGTTGGTTTTGATGATCTCCCAGATAAAACCTGGCAGTGCTAATGGAGAAGGAATGTTTCCAGAGTGTAGGCTTGCCCTAAACAAGCCGACTACCTCAAAGTAGGACCAACTCCAGTTTTTCTCTCTTCAAATCCTAGATGACTTTACCACACACCAGCTTGGATTCACAACTGTTTTTGTTTATGTTTCTTCTTCCAGATTGCGCTCTTGTGGAAAACTTCAGGTTTTCCACTTTTCCTTCAAGAACAGACCCTGGAAATGTGGAGGATTGGATGTAACAGAAACGACAGATTGTCATCCAGCTCTACCTCATACAGCTTCAATCTCAAGCACTCAGCTTTTTGTTTACTTCAGACCACAGAAAGCTGAGAAGCGCTCATATCCTGCTAACCCTCCTGAAGATCTGGGTCCTTCTTCAGAGAAATAAGTGCTAAACCTGCATCAACAAACCTGTTCATATTCTACACAAAGTCCCTCTCATCTCATAATCTCCTTAGTGCTATCTGTCTAGTCAGAATGAAGCAATTTCAGGTAAGGACAGTGTCTTAAGGTAAGGGGAAGATGCTTGTATTTTGTATATTATTCAAAATCTTGTCTAAAAAATCATCATTACAACTCAGGGTTTATGAGACTGGGATTTACTTTTTGAGATTAAATAAATAAACTTGCTGGAGATTAAAAGTAACTCATCCATAATAGGATCTTTTCTGTAGTAATGATATGGTCTTTGAAAATTATATTAAAATATTAACAGCAGAAATATTGTAACAAGTCTAGGGAAATAAAGCACACTTATTAGTCTTCTGACTCATAAAACAATCCTAGGCAAATATGAACTGTTTCTCTGAGGTCAGCAGAAAGTTGTACTTTACTAGAATCTTTGTGTGCAGATGGCAGGGTTATACTGCCACACACAGTCATATTGTCAATAAGGAAAAAAAAAACTGCCCACTGCTAATCTGACAAATTATTGGTAAAAAAAAATTGGAAGTTAAAGTCTAACATAATTTGCAAACTAATCAAAACAAGATAATAGAAATTGCAAACATGATACGTATCCTAAATGAAGCTGATTTCCAAGTACTTGGGAGAAACTCGAAAAAACATCAAAAATAAATCCAAGATTTCACACAAATGATGTCACAACACATTTCATATCACATGCTTGTTCTCTTGGGTGAGCATATTTCAAAGGGAGAAATGTGTATGAAGCAGTTACTCCTACTCACTTTTATTTCTGCTGTTTCTTTTGCTGTTTACGAAATTCACTGCACAAACTCCGTGACAGCTTCCCGATCCAGAACTGAAGCACTTGAGTGGAAGCTGTCGAGGAGCAAGCAGGCCAGACTCCTGCACTTGCATCTCCATGGACCTGCTGGGGAACCTCAGCAGTCCTTTACAGCCTATAGGTACCTAGCGGTGGTAGCAACCACGGGGCCATTAACAGAAGCACCTTCTCCAAAATGCTGCAGTTACTGAGGCCCGGAGAGACACCACTGGTAACTCCCTTTCCCTCTGGCAATGCTCAGTAAGGAGAGAGGAGGCAGCAATGCTGCCAACACACTAGCTGCATTTCCACTGCGTGCAACCATTCTCTATCTCAACTGTTAACCCAGTCCTAGAAGAAGGAAATGCTGCTTTGGTCTCATTGCAGCTTGGAAGCAAACATACAGAAGATAATTTTCCCTAGTCAACTTCTTTTTTTTTTTTTTCCTTCCCTCAAGCAACGTAATTTTCTGACTCCAGGTCCCTGCTCCAGCCCATCTTCCTTCCCAGCATTTCCCCACTAGCCAGAGGGAGAACTTCACTTTCACCATTTCCCCACTAGCCAGAGGGAGAACTTCACTTCCACCATCAGCATTGAAATCTGGTCTTGTGGATTCCCTTGTTGGCCCTTGTGGGCCATAGATTTCAGATTTAAGGGCAGATTATAAAGGGACCTACGGGACCTTATGGAAGGAAGACAGATTTCTTCCTGCAAGGAAGAGGCCTTACAAGCTTTCTGCATTATAAAACAATCCTATTTGGACCGACATCAAGAAAACAAGATTTTTCTTACAAAATGAGCAATCCAGTGATACTTCTATCATGTAAATAATATTACTGTTTAAGGCTTGAAAATCCTGCTGTCTACTCATAATCCCACATACTTTAATAACACTGATATTAGATGAAAGAAGGCCCTGAAAAGAAATGGGTCACTTTTTCCTTACCCTGATTTCTGACTCAGTTTTCTTTCACTGCTGAGAAACACGGTTTCTTCCTCCATTTCTTGTTCTGTTACTACGTTATTTCTGAGTCTCTGTTGAGAATTTGCTTCCCATCCACCATCACCACCAACCACGTCCAACACCGGGGCATCTGTTCTTCTGATATTCTCATCCTCAGTAGTCAGATTGTCCAAGGGACCACAGCCCCCATGTTCACCTGGTTTATGAAGGGGTGTTTCTAGCTGATATTCCGCTTGAGCATCAAGAACTGATTCCTGCTCTGCAACAGCTTCCAGTTCTTTTCCAGAATGTCCAGGTCCTGATTTTGCAGTCTCTAATCTGGCAGCAAGTTCCTCAGGTGATATGCAACCAACTTCAGTTTGGCCCAAAACAATCCAGCCCTCATCTTGCCCACATTTCTCCGGTGATCTCCTTTCATCATCCACTTTTTGAGGCATGACAGAAGAACTTTTCTCTGCTAAGTTAACAGAGTCCCATTCAATCTCCCAAGCACACTGGCCTTCCCTTTCATTTATTATGGAAATCGCTTGAAATGTATCCGAGGAGCCTGGTGAAAAGCCTTCATGAGATTCTGTTTGTTCAGCTACATTAACTTCTTGAAATGCAAAATCACTTCCTTTTATTTCAAGGGTATCCTCCCTTGAAGGTGTATTTTCTTCCCCAGTAACAAGGATGTAATCCATCTCCAGTGAAGTTTGATCTTGGTGCACCTGCATCCTCATATCTTCCTTACCTTCCGTATTTTCCAGTTCAGAGCTCTCAGAGGAATTTCTCGACTTGCTCTCTCTATGAAGTGGGTCAGTGGTGGCTTCTAAAAAAAGAGAAAGACAGAAACTGTTTTTAATTTTCCCATTACTATTTTAGTCAGCATGATTTCTTTAAAACAGCACAGCAGAAATAGCTTCTTTCAGTTTGCTTTGACAGCCTCTGTTAATGTGTACTTGAACTTTATAACATCATCATTATTATCACTGCTAAAGATTATACATTAACACTGCGATCAAATGACTCAGTGTCCCATGTGCTAGGCCCTATATAAACATCATAAATGATATCACCGCTTCAAAGTTTAAAAGCTATAGATCAGTCTAAAAGTGGGATATTAGAAGTCTTCTCAAAGTATACCAGGGAGGCACACAAATATCTGAAATTTCACTAAAAATCTCACCATTCAGCAGTAATACTCAAATATTTATTTCTTTCCTTGCCCTCTGAACACGTTTTGGAAGAAGTATAGATTTGCTTACCATTGGATGATCTTTTATCTCCACCTGGCGGTGAGTCAAGATCAGTTGTTTCCGGCTCATGTTCGATTTCTTTCAACACGTCAGAGGCTCCTGGAGCTACTTCAGACTTCAAGGGTGGAGATATCAACAGGGGATCTTCCTGAGGACACTCTGTGGATGTGTCAGGCATCTGATCCTTAACGCTGTCATCTTTCATCGCTAGGGTGCCTTCTGCATCTTCCTGAGGAGGCTTTTCCAAAGAACCACTGTCACAAAAGGGCTTCTGTAACAAAAGCTCATCCTCAGCACACTCTGTGCTGCCAGAGGGTTTGGCACCAAGAGACACATTGGAAGGTGGAATGCATATCACTGGCGATTGATCACTAGGCGTTCCCTTAAAAAGAGAAGCATCATTTTCAATTTTATGCTTGGGTTCTTTTATTATGTCATCAATGAACTGATGCTTTGAATCGGAGTCATAGTCTTCATTATCATCAGGCAGAGAAGATCTGCAGAGCAGTTGTTTGGCACTTGATTCCCTTTCTGCTGTTTCACTGCCCACTACCGTCCATGTGTTGATTCTTGTACATGTACTTGATGGGATATTAGTGACAGATGTTTCACTGATGTTATCTTCTACCCCAGTCTTAGATCCATCCATGCATTCATCTGCTATTTCTAATTCACCCCTGTTTATTGCTGTTTGGTCAGTATCAGAATGTTTTCCTATTTCAGCCAAGGCACTTATTTCTTTTAAGCTTTGTTCTGGCATACTTGATAGAATGAAATCACTGGGAATAAAATGTGTTTGGGAGTTCACTATTTGAGCTGAATCAAGCTCAGTGTCTTGATGGCTTGCAGCAGTATGACTTTCAGGAAATGTATCTCTGGGATCTAAGGATGTTACTCCTAAAACTTCAGTGGGTATCTTAACCGGCTCAATTTGCTCAGTAACAAGTTTCCTTCCTGGGCCATATTCTTCCAAAATTTCAAATACAGAAGGTTCCTGCTCATTAGAAGAGATCAGTTGGCAAGATCCATCTGTCTTTCCTTGATCATAGTACTGAGGACTGTCACTTTCAGACTGTGCTTCCAACTTCTGCATTGCTACCTGAGACTTTGAATCAAAATCTACCTTTTTATTCATATCTGACAATGTGCAAATCATCTGACTGTCTTCAGGCTCCACCTTAGTCTGAGAAGATGGGAGAGAGGCATGTCTAGCATCATACTCCTGGCATACATCTGGACTGGCTGATGCATCTGAACTACTGTCTTGGTCACAGTGACTTACTACATCAGGATTTTCACTGTCTGCTTTCAAAGTGAAAAACTGTTCAGCATTAGTCCACAGATCAGGTTTCACTGAAAACAGATGATTACTTTCTTGGGCGTTATCCTGTAAAATATCTGGAATAAGCGCGGGCTGGGGAACTAATATATTCCACCCTGGACTTGATTTCTCTGTCATTTCAAAAGATAAGTCTTCTACAATGAAAGCACCTGACAGGGAGTTGTGCATTTCTAATGTTTCACAGGTATTCAGTTGTTGTTCTTGAGGAATGCGACTTGCATCTGTCTCACTGTCATTTGGTTGAGCAAGCATTGGGTTTTCTTCAACTGATGTCTTTGACACACTTGGTTTAAAATTTTCTGAAACAATATTGTGTGGAGTCAGCTGTTCTCCCTCATGTGTAGGAAGAGACTGCTCTTTAAAGTCCCTTCCTTTTTTGTCTAGTATGAAAGGATCAAATTGTTGGAACTGTATAGTATCTTGATTTATTTGACTATCATGAATATCCATAACCTGTGCTACCTTTTCATTTTCTTTTTCACTGCTGTATGGGTGGGGATCCTGAATTCCTTCATTCCTCGTATCAGTGAAACCTGCATCTTCTGGCTCTTCATTTGATACAGGTGGTCCCCAGGAGTCCTGATTACTGTTTATCAATTGTTTTGCTACAGAAGCACTTGAAGAAGAATTCTGATCTTCCATTGGCTTTTCTTCACAGCTTTGTGACTTCCACCACTCTGAACTGTCACCTGGAAAAACAAACGTTTCTACTGTGGACTTTAGTTCAACTCTTAAATCAGCTTCCAGTGGCATATTCCACGTATCTAAAGCTCTTGCAGAATGTTCTTCTTTATCACCAACTGCAAAAGTCGGTGTGGTATCTTCATCAACTTGATGCCAACATGAGTCTTCTGCAGTACTCATTCCTTCACTGAAAAGAGTCTCATGAGTTTTTTTCTGAAGTGTTTCCCAGTGCTGTAAATGTTTGGAAGCTTCATCAGACTCAGTTATAGTCAAGCCAACTTTTGACACACTCTCAGCTTTAATTGCTTCAGGATTCTCTTTTAAGATGCCTACCTGAACCACCTCTCCCACCTTGGCTTTTGCGTGTAAACTGTTTTCATTCGTTTCAAGACTTGTTGCACTGTTTTGTGTATAATAATCCTCTTCAATTTCAGATGTCCTGTGCTTCTTTTTTTCACACATGGAATCTTCATAAATCACTGCTGGACATGTATCTGAACTCTCTGAATGCTCATTTATTTCTGGACTTGACAAGGAAGACACAGTATCATCATCTACATGGGCATTCCAAAAATCTAAATTTTTAGGAATTTTGTGTTCAGTGCTTGTTTCAAGTCCTTCTTGACATTCATTCCCAAATTCTCTTATTTTATGAGCTTCCTCAGGCTTCTTACCATTTGTAAAATCCCACATATCTTCACTGCCTTTTTGATGAGTAGCAACTGGAAGGTCTTCCCATGCATTCACAGACGCATTACTTAAATCAGGGCTTGTTCCACTTGACTGTGTGTAATCATTTATGGAATCACTCCATATACTATCTTCTTCTAAATAACTTTTGATCTGTATATCTCTAGAAATGCTACTTGTGGTGTTTGCCATTTCAAGGACTTCACTTGCTTCAGGACTAGTTCCAGGAGATTGCAAATCTTCACCTGGCTGTGAATTCCAAACAGTTTGGGGAAAACTGTCATGAAGTGTCTCACACTCCTCCCCAAAAAGATTATTAGCAGATGCTAAATTTTCAGAATTTTCATTTCTCCCAGCATCTGTGTCATGAGAAAATCCATTTTTAACCAAAGAAGTATCTGTAATGTCAGGAACACTTACATATTCAGAAGTACTTTTCTGAAATTTAACTTGTGGAGACTCATCTATGAAAGATTTTTCATGAGTGCTGCCCAGTTCTGGACTATCTTCAGAAGACTCAGTATTACAAAGACCTAAGTTATTAGGAACCACATCATGTAAACCCTCTTTCTCTTCTCTCTGCACTTCTGCTACTTCATTCATCAAAGGAACTGATGTGGCTAAGTGAGAACCACTCTCCCCAGAGTCACTGCAGATAACTACATTTCCAGTCACTTTAGAATTTTCTTCATGATTATTAGTACATTTATTAGAACTTTCAGAGATACTCTCCGTCTCAGGACTCAGTGAATGATCTATCACTATAGTCTCCTTTTCATCATTCTCAGAAAGTATATATGATGTTTCACAACAACTGTAGTCTTGTTGCTTGGAATCATCAAAAAGTTCATAATTTCTATCTTCCTCAGAAGCACTTGAAGAAGATTCTGCTTTGTCTTGTAATACTTCTTTGCTGTCCTCCTGACTCACTAAATTACTGTCATTGGAGAATGACATGTTCTCTCTGTCTAAATCTTCCAAACTAACACTATTCCGCCTTTCCTCTAGCGAACTGGGAACTTCACACATTGACCTATTTTCTTTTGAATCAGCATTACACGAAGATTCACTGTCTTCTTGCATTGGTTTCTTACAGACATCACTAATATTTTGCTGTCCATCTCTTCCATCTATTGTCTTAAATTCCTCTTTTCCTTCCTGAGAGGAGACAACTGTACTGCAGTTCTCCCAGGCTTCCTCACAATTCTGCTCTGTCTGTAAACTCTGTGAGGTTGGCTCCAGCACTGACTGCCAACTATCCATCTTTTCATCATCAACAGCAGTGTTTTGTGTTTCTTCTATACCCAGTATCTCACTTCCTAAATCAAATTCTTTCAGGTTCAAATCATTACCAGCATCTGAAGTGGTTGTAGAAGTGTCTGTGTCTTCTATGGGAACATTGCTCACCACTTCTACATTTTCAGGTATACATCTAATATTTAGTTCATTCTGTGATGGTGACAAGTCATTCACAGTTTGACTGTATACTGGTATTATTTTTCTGTTTTGAGAAATGGGAAAGTTATTTTCATCCGTATTTTTCTCAGCAGAAAAATACTGATTAGCTGTTTGTTCTGAATTAAGAACAGGTATACCAGTGGCAGAAAGAGCAGTAATCTGAGAATTTATTTCTTTTAAGTAGGTTTCATTATTTAAGGGTGTGTTCCAAATGGCTGTGTTTCTAGAGACTGAAAAAGGCATCTTTCTAGGGGATAATGGTTCCTTATCTGTTTTCTCAAGTACTTCTGGTTCATCCAAATTTGGATTTATAAATTTATCAGTTACTGCTTCTTTGTCAAAATCTTTGTCCTCATTTTCTTTTTCATCTCCCACATATGTAGGTGATATATATGAGTCAGATGTTGAATAATTGGTATCTAGTGGAGAAACAATTAAATCTTCACCAATGTTTGATGAGCTAAGGTCTGAGCATTTATAGGCCAAGAAGGTATCTTCCCATGGCACCACTACTTCTGTTACTTCTTTCCTGATGTTTTTGTCATATAAATTCCAGGTCTCTATATTTTCAAAATGTTTTGGTCTATGTTTAGGGCCAACTAACAGATTTTTTTCCTCTATTTGTAACTTGAAATTGTTTTGCATATTGTTAATACTAGAATTTGTATTTTCGAGTGTTCCATATTCTTCTACTGAACAGAATCTCTCTTTATCCCAGGCTTCTGGAGACACCTGAACAGGTACATTATTGGTCTCACTGCCTGCTACAATATCTGAAGAATCTGATAAGCTAGTTTTTGATACGGCCCATTCCTCTGGATTATTCATTGATTTTTTTTCTCTGTCCAGTTTGGGCATGTTCCATACATTTTCTGAGGATTTAGCATCAAACCTAGCCCAGACTTCATAAGCATCTCCAGCTTGTTCACTACCTTTCCCTTCACCAGTATACCACACATCTGACACCACAGGTAATGGCTGATCTGCCTTCCATGGGTCAGTAAAGTTATCCAGCTCTTGCTCTGTCTCCATCAAAGAAGCAGTTTGCAAACACGAATGTTCAATGTTTTTCTCATCGTTCTCTAGGTTCTGATTATTTTGCTTAAATTGATTATCCCAGAGACCTGATCTTGTGTATTCCGCTTGCTTTGTCTGTTTCTGCAAAAATACAGAATCTGAAGCTCTTCTTTCAATATGTTCCCGTAACAAGGGGCTTGCTTTACAATCTTTCCATAGGACAGGGCTCTGAAATACAGATTCCTGCTCGCTTGAACTCCAGGTATCGTCATTTCTGGACTCCAAGTCAAAGCCATCCCACCAGCTCCCATACCTAACACGAGACTGAGAATAGTTTGTGCTATCCATTTCATTAATTTTTTTTACTACATCTTGTGGGAAAAACAAAGGCTGCCCATTATCTAATGGTGAAGTTTCTACAAGACTGTTCATAGGAGTTGGTGGTATTCTTGTATCAGCAGATTTCAACATTTCAGGTGAAGAAGAATCACCTTCAACCAAATCAATCAAGCTTGCAGTTTTCTCACATCTATCTTCCTGATTTCCATCAAATTCAGCTAAATTGTCTTCCTCATTTGTTGTCATTAGTAAGTTAGTTGAATAATTCGCTATGTCATTTTCTAGTAGGTTTGCCTCATTGATTTCTTTTTGCACAGTGGGTGGTTGTCCTTCTGATGAATCACTATTAAGGAAAAAGTCATCTGCTGGGGAACAGTCAACAGAACGAGAAGATGACTCAGATGGAGCTGTAACCACGGGTGCTAGATCAAAATTGAAAAGATCAAAGTTATCACTGTTGTTCCTAGACTGTGGTTTTTGTTCTTCTGGTATTGTACCTTCAGGAATAGGGCTATAAGAATCAAAACCAGGCAGAAGATTGTGATGGGAAGCAGCACCTTCTGCAACAGGGCTATCATCACTAAGAAAAACAGAGCTCTCCTTGGAAGACCGGCTGCTTCTAATAGTGGCCAATCCACTGTCTGGACTCACAAGATCTATATTAACATCAACATGGGCTGGTATAGATCCATTCAAATCTTGAGGATTTTCTATAAAATTAACAGAACTGGGTTGTGGTTCTATGTCAGAACCATATAACTCCACAATACCAGAAGATCCTTGTGAAAGTGGTGCACTCCCAGCAACAGCTTCAGTAGAAGAAGTTCTACTGTTTGACACCATTTCTGGTTGTCTTCTATTTATAACTTCCTTAACCAGAAGAAATATTTGGTCACAGGTCACCGAAGAATTTTCTTGATGATAAACAAGAATTTGATCACATCCACATTCTAGAGGATCCAGCTCCAAACAAGGATTCTGACATTCTTCTAATTCACAGCAGATCTGTTAAAAAATAGGATGTTAGGATGTTTCAAGAACTGTTGCAATCTCAGGTACAATGGCAGAGTAAGGTCTACTTCACTATGTAACAAAGACATGACTGTTAATCTGTTTCTTGACCATTATGTTGTAATGATATTTTTCTTAAGCCTAAATAAATAAAGCATTAAAAATTAGGATCAATACAAAGTATGTGTTATAGGATCAGCCAGAATACTTATTTACTTTTTGGGTTTCATATTCAATTGTTAATCATTATTTCAAAATCTAAGGAAGTGTTTAGTTGTTGTCCTAAGGAGTCTGAATCAAATACATAAAGTGACAATTAGATTAATAAAACAGATTTGTCTTGACCTTGAAAGAAGTGATGACATTACCTATCCGTCCCTAAAATCAGAGGTACTTAAGACTGAGAAAAAGCTAGAGGAAGTTGTCAGAGTGGTGATTTTTTTCTATTTGAGAATGAGTATCATGAAAAAAAAATGCATCTGTCTTTAGAAATACTAAAATTCTAGCAATAATTTGGCATCATTTTAGAGCATAAATTCTTTAGAGAAGAATACACACAAACCTAGTTATCAACTTTTATAATGTGTTTGTTCATGTCTCCTTTTCAGAAAACTCCCTCGGATAGGACACAATACAAAACCAAGTCAAAACAACTATGAAAAAAAATCTAGTTTAGATAAATTGAGAATTCCCTTTTCTCTCTTTCTGTACTTTTTGTGAGCACCTACTCTTTCTGTTTGACTGGCCTGAAGTATTCAGTAATATTGGAATCTTTTATTTTGCATCATGCAAATAGTACAGTCATTTCAAACAGCTACTCATACGCCAACCAACTTAATAGCCCCCCTTAATTATACAACAGATTATCATCATATTTTAAAGAATACACTTTTTCTCCAGAAAATATATTATTTGATTCTTCTTCCAGGTACTTACTTGACTGCCCAGTTCTAAGTTTTCTGAATATACTGCTATTTGTCGTCTTGTTTCCTCCTCATCTGACAAATAGTTGGCCAAAATGACAAGTACATCAAACCCGTATTTATCTATGAATGCTTTCAGATCACCAAGGAGACTCCTGTGTAACACACAGTCCTGAAAAATGATGAGAAATTATATATTAAGCAACAATACACTTTTATTGCTATTTTCACCCAGATCTATGATGAAAACAGTCAGAAATATTCAGACATATCAATGGCTGTAACTGATAGCAGGATTCTTTTCATTTGTCAAAACTGCAGTCTGCTTTAAAAAAAATAGCCATTTCTGGTACAAAGAGATTTTAAAACCAGTTTGTGTCACTATGGCTATTTTCATCCAATAAAAATGCATAGAGTGAATGCAAACATTATATTTATTGTTCCTGTTCTCATTTACTCTTTGATCAGGGTTACACAAAGTCATTCAGATTTTACAACATAAACAACGCATTACTCTTTCTGACCTGAGGGCATGAAGCACAAAATACAAATCTTTGTCTTCAGTTCCGAGTTCTGACAACTGCCAGTGAAATAATGAACGAAAAGTCTCAGGATATTATTCTTTTTCATGTTTCTGCTATTTATATTTGAGTTAATTTATTGTTGTCTCCTTGCTAAGCACAATGTCATGTGCTGTAATAGTTCTTCTGATGCTGCTAAGCTACAGTGGCCCTGAATAAACAGCAGTTCATCATGAACACAACACAACTGCATATGCAGATTGGCATGGTATCCCCTCACATCTGTCTCCTACCTGATAAATTACTGTTTTAGTTACATATATACAAATACTATTTATTAATCTGCTCAAATATGTCCACAAAATGTGTTCCCTCCCTTTAAGTTAAACTTAAAAAAATCTTTCTAATTTCAAAACAGTCTAATAAGGATTTTCTTTTTTTTTCTAGCTCAGACATGAAATTCCACTTTGATGTTTGCATAGTACCTACCAGTGAGTTATATGTGAACTTTATACAGAGTACTGCACAAACAAAACTGAGCTGTCAGTTTGCTGCTGTAATGTTCACAAGTGAAATTTGAATAGGCGGTTGTGGTGAGGAATTGTTATGAATAAGATCTGAATGTCCAAATAGGTGATATTTTATGAAGTTTTAAGTATTGGGTATGTTATAAAAGCACCAAAATGTGCCTGAGCATACAGAAGTGACTGCAGTTACCCAGGCTTAAAAGCAACTGGGATAATCACAATGTATTGGAACAAAAATTCTGCACTACAGCAGATTCAAAATCACTTGAGGATCCCTGAGAGCTGCTCATCTCAGCCGCCTGCTCACAGCCAATTCAAGCAGAGTAAGTACTCAAAGGTAAGGCTACATTCCAAGCAAGGGTCTAGTCTGCAAAGTGTTTTACAGCTGATCATAATGTAAATAAATGGTAATTGTAAAAAAAAAAAAAACAGTCTTAAAGCTATATGATATTTTAGCATCTATATTATCCTTAGCTTTTATCATGTTAAATAAAGAATTAGAAAGTTTCTGTTAAAATCATCAAATTGAACTGAAAGCCTTATAAAAGTCACAGTGATGGGAGATTTCTGTCTTTGTGGCAGCTAGCACTTGGCTTTCAGCAAGCAGTAGGGTGGAAAGTGCAGATAATCCTCCCTCCTACAGCGTTTTGACACATAACCTTTAAACTTGCCCATGTTTGAAGGGAAAATTGCCCCACTAGAAGCACTAGCAACTGGGTCATCACTATAGGCATGCAGGACTACTGTAGACCAATTTCTATGAATTAAGGCTAAGAACCATTCAAAGTATCAAAAAGCAAGACAAGGGACAGAACAGAGCACAATGTAACGTTCCTGTGCTAGCAGCTCCTTGGTGGTGGGGAGCAGTTAGCACAGCAAGAGTGTGGCACCAAAAGCCATACAATCACAGGTCAGTTTTTCCAGTCAGAGCAGGAAAGAAAGAGCTAAAATGGCTATGGTAGTGAGCCTGAATCTGCGTTGTGTCCTGCTTTCTGCCGATTTGCATCTTAGAGTCAAGAGAAACGCTGGAAAAGTGATTCAGCGATGGGCATCAGTAGGTTTCTGCTGTAACTGGGGAACTTCTCAAATATAAATCCCAGCTGGATTAGTTGAGCTGAAGAGCTACGCACTGGGCCACGCTAACTTAAACACTAGCAGGTCTGTACTGCCTACATCACTACCTGATCCAGCTACCTGAGGTTCTCTGCATTTCTCACATGCTCTCAATCTTACTACTACTCGCTCACAGTGTGCACTATCTCTTCTGAGGTTCTCAGGAGGCTGATGACTGAGAAAAGCACAAAGATCCACACTGATCATGCTACCAGTCTCTCTACTGCATGCAAGGTATACAAGGAGATCAGTATTGTTCTACACGTCCCTTTTCTCCTTTGTGGGCAAACAAGATGCTCAGTTGAATGGGACTATTTTTGCATTAGTAGCCAAGATGTTAAAGGTATGCATTTAGCAAAATTAACAATTATGTCCCAAATGGCATAAAATGAGATTAAATATTACACAGCATTAGACTCGCAAATACGGTGGCTAGAGCAACCACCTTCACTCAACACAAGCTGTGATAGGGCTGCAATCACGAGCTATGTGCTGCCCTAAAAGTTTTATAGGGTTCACATGATTTGGAACATATCAAGCATTAATGCATATCCTTGTGCTTGTAATTAGTTTGACTGAAATCAGAACTCAGAAAGCTAAACACAGTCACACAAGCTTAGGAGTATTTATAGATAAAAGATCACACATGCACAGACATAAAAGTATCTAGAAATTTGGCATATTTGAAAGAAGTGAATTTTTGTTTCATCTCATTCTCAAGTGGTATCTGAAATACAGACTGCTGGCAAGTCTGCTAGCACGAACACAAACATTCTAAATGTTTGATTTATGCTATTTAAATTCATCTTTAAATAATTTTTAAAAGATTCTGAATTGGTAATTTATAACAATATCAACAAATGACCTGTGAGAGATCAGAATGCCTATAACTATACATTTACATATTTTTCTTTTTCTCATTCACAGAAGTAAACAAAGTTGGTTTTGCATATTTGCCATAAACTTTTTTTTTTTTTCAAAATATTGATGGTACTTTGGAAACCAGACTACTAAAGGGAAGATCAATCTTTCTCATAGTAATCTTCATTTGCTTTCATGCCTGGCAGGACAAAGGAAGCCTGAAAGTGCCCATACATAAATCCCTGAACTGTGATTTAAGATTAGGAAGTTATTTTGAAATAACTGATTTCAGATGTTAGGCTCACAGTAACTGCAATAGTTGCAAGAGAATCAATTTTACTTGGGTTCATGAATTTTTCAGTATTGAGCTCTGTTGAAAACAAAGAGCACCACCTTCATTTATGCAATCTGAGAGCACTGAGTATACACCTAATGTGTGCAACATAGCAATATTAGTAAGCACAAAACTACATGGGAATTTCCAAAATACATCTTCATAAAAGAGGTCAAACTATACAGCAACAGCTGCCTGTCACAGTCACTAATACAAACTTCTTGCCCATAGAGTAGACCGCTTTGCCTGATACTGTTCAAAACCACGGACTGTGCATGCCAGAACAAGCATCAAGACTGACAAAACGGCAGAGTGCAATAAGCAGCACGTGGCAAGGTAGCCAGCCTTGCTAGCAAGTGATGAGCAGCCTCACAGAGCTACAGGAAGGAGCTGAGGTGCTAGCACCATGCCGCACATTGAAGGAAAATGTGTTTAACGGAAACACAATTAATTTACAAATTGCATCAAAGAATAGGCCAAAGAATAAATTTGATGGAAAATGCTATTAATTAAGCTACTCAATAAAAGAAAGATCAAATTACACATCTAATAGCACCATGATCTACCTCATTATTTTTCTTTTGTTAACCAGATTATTAATCAAAGCTTTAAATTAATTATTTTTAAATAAAAGGAGGTATTTTGTTAAAGCGATTAATATATTTTAAAAACTTATTTTAGCTAAGCAAAAACCCTCAGACATTCATAAAGTTTAGTCTTTTAAATAGAAACTACATAATTCAAACAACACTTTCATAAGCATTTAAACATTCAGATAAATAAAGACTTGCATAAACAAGAAACTCTCATAAATTAGCAAACTCTATATATTGAAAGATAGTGTAGACATATGGCTTCTTCCAGAAATTTGCTAAACTTAAGTAAACAAACATAATGCTGCATGTATTGCAAATGCTAACAGAAAATAAAACATTTTCTTCAGAAATGGAAAAATGCTAATCATTTCAACATTTAAGCTGCTACATCCCAAATTAACCATAAGCACTGTAAAATATGCTGTTGATGAGATACTGTAGTAAAAATACAGAGATACCGCCAAACCATGACAACAGTCAGGCAGCAGTTCTTTTTTTTTTTAGCATTTTCTTTTAGTTCATTATTTTCTATTGGCTTAAAAATTAATATTTGCACAGTGCACAGCAGGTAAACAGCATGTATAAGCATTATTGGTTGCCATAATGCCCTTAAATAGCCTATAACAAAAGAATGGACAGTAAGTATATTTGATTTGGAATATATTTTAAATAAATAGAATCTAAACATATTTTACAAGTGGATTGGCAATATAGTTACCAGCAATACAGATGGTGGAAAAATCTAGTAAGCCAGCATATGTAATAATTTTTTTTCATTTGTTTCATCTAATATATATAGAAAGTTTATGCAGTACTATAAAAATAGACTGAACATTCCAAAATGACACCTTTTTGTTCTATTATCCTGGTAAACTATTGCTTAAAAAAAGCCACAGACTTCTGAACATACTTGAATACGACTCGTTATATTCACTTCTATTGTGAAATGCTATGCCAATTTTGTGTAGGCTGTATACTACTGGCAGAAATTAAATTTCTTACTCTGAAACTTCCTTTTCTTATAGGAATCTTGCTTTTAGCCAAACAATTAACATGACTGCAAACACAATGATCATGTTAAAGAAGAAACATCTCTGAGAAATACTCAAAAAGCATTTGTAATTTCTCTCTCCCTCCAGTCACACTTTCTGATTCATGACAACAAACAGTCAATTACCCAAGTGATCGCTGTAAAAGTACATTACACACACTTCTGATTCTTCTGAGCTAACTGTGTCAATATTAACCTGACCGAATTAAGAACAAACTGTCTCTTTTGTTCTTCACACTTCTCACATGGAGAGCACAATATGGCTTTTGTCAGAGGTGCTCCATCATTTTGGCTCAAGGAAACTGTCAGTACAGTTTGGGATTCGTTATTCATGGGCAGATACCCTGATGGGTCTAATGAAGCCTTTCTGCTGACAACTCATTTGCTAAAAATACCCAACCATCACAAAATATAAATGAGGAATATCACTGTATCACATTAAAATTTCCACAATCAAAGCAATTATCATGATCCAGAAGCCAATGCATACTGCTTCTCACCGTATCTTCTTAATATTTCATGGTCAATACTTCTGTATTTCAGTTTCTTTCTATGTGATCACTGATAAAACTTTATGACATACTTAAATTGCAATATAATAGGGTAAACACCAATGTTACAGCACACATGCAGAGCTAGCAGTCTGTGTGCCATTTGCTGTAAAGTCTACTAATTACTAGATGCCCCCCTCCTGAAGAAAAAAAAAAAAAGAAAAAAAAGCTAAAAAACAAGAAAGATGGTCCATTTTTTAAAAAAGTTTTCAGGTAAGGTCACTAAGAAGAGGAAAAAGTACAGTGTAAGTGTTTACGAAACTATCCCAGAGTCAGACAAGAGCATATACACTATTTTACCTCTTTTTAATGTGTATCAACATTACTGGTGATAATACTGTACAAAATTCACTGTTTCTGAAAGTAAAGACTTTTTTTTTCTGGTGTACATTTCAATCTACCAAACAGAAGTTCTGCAATTCTCACATATTCTGAGCTCATAAGTAACAAAAGTAACAGCTAATTCTGTTTTCCGTTTCTGTCCCTTCCCTATTAAAGCTGCTGCATAAAGTTTCTAAAAAGCAACTAGAAGCCAAAATGCAGAACAGTTGTCTATGTTATGCTCAGGCCCCTATTACATTGTAAGTTTGGGCATCCTGAGCTTAGATTAGTTATAAATAAGATTAGGAAGAAATTTAAGCAGAAAGGACAGCATTTTGAGACACTACCTTGTGGTGAATTTCTATTTAGCATCGACCTCCTCACTTTCACAGGATACTTCATTTTTATTGAAGGTAGTAAAACTAAAAGATATAGCAAAGATGAAGAATTCAACTATAATAAGAGAAATTATCACACTTGTCTCAATGAAACTATGCTTGAATCTTTTCTACAGCGCCAGTACCTTTTCTGTTTATTCCTAACAGTAATCCACAATTTATGAATGGAGACCTTGGCTAAACAGCTTTTATCCACACTTGATACAAGGGCAAATTCTCTGTATTCAAAATCACAGTTGTGCATTTTGATCTGTGCTCAAACTGATCAATATGTCAGTGTCTGACAGGTTCTCGGCACAGCTCAGAACTTCAAAGAAAGCCTGGAAATTCTCAATTCATTTAGAAAATTCCAGAAGAAAGTTACCCAGCCAAACATGAGCTACATTATTCCATATTTTTGGAGCTAGATGAGACAAGCAGCCAGCTTTGAATTTAGTAGCTGAAATACTATGTCTGCACCTATCAAAAGGATACCATAACGGCCTATATAACTTTGAGCATTCATTGCCTCAGTGGATGACTACCTGTCTTCAGCAGAAATCACTACCTAAAATTACTACTCAGATTTTACCTTCTCCTGAAAGAACAGCAAATAACCCTTGGACTGAGGTGCATAACTAACTTCCCTGATTCTTTCTATGAGCCTAGCCCCAGAAACACAAAAGGTTCAAAAGCTCCCTGTTTTCCATGCACTCCCACAGGAAAGAGCACTCAGTCAGCTCCCTGAGCATATGTTCAAAGGACATGATAAACCAGGACAGGAGTCGTTTTGATAAGGCGTTGTAGTTCCTGCATGAGACAAACATTAAGTACCTATTCTAGGGATATAAACACTGCTGTGGTATGCCCTGGGATGATATGAAGATATTAGATGTCTGCTATCACAAAACCTGGAAGACATAAAGTTTAGTTGCAGCACAAGAATCAAAAAGGGATCATCTAATCTAGTGGGATGAAGCGAAAAGTCCTTATTTATTTCTATTGTCAAGGGAAGAGATTCAACGAGCTTGCAATTTCTCCATTTATTAATGGATGTTTACCGTAATATAAACACTGTGTCTCAAACATGAACAGAATAACCATTTTTTAGCTTTGTTGACAACTGAAGTAGTTTGGGGGTCAAAAACTCAAAATACAGCAAAATAGAGTTTATTTTCCATTTTAGAGGCTAAAATGTCACCTTATTTCTTCAAGTGCCTCTCCTAAACCGTACATGTGTAAAATAATTAAAGGGACCAATCAGAAAACTTGTAATACTAATGATATGACTTTTGCCTACAAGCAAGGAACTACAGGAAAATATACTTACACAACATTAAAATGTATTCCCACTAATTCATTTTGAAGGAAGAAGTATTTACAAGCTTTCTGGAGAAAACTGCTTGGAAAAAGAGATCTCTTATTTTGAAACCATAATTACAAATAACCAAAGAATAGAAGCAAAGGAATCAAAGGGATCTGCTCATGCTATACCCTTAAAAGCAAACATTCTCTATACAAAATACACCTAAACCATATACAAAATGCAGAGGAAAAAATCACTAAGATTCAATATTGTACACATAATTTAATACATTAATTGCTTCAGAAATTAATAAGAAAAAATAAAGAAATATCATACCTTAGCAGTCAATAGGCCATGGAGATAGAACAGTAATAATCTTTTTAAATTTCCCTTATACTATTTTGTTTTCTGATCCTATGTTAAAAATTTCCATCTATTTTTTTCAGGAGCTTGTAAACCAATTGAACAATATTCTCAAAAAAGATACAATATATTACTTCGGTCACAAGGTTAATATTTAATCACATACTATATTTGATATCACCGTTGACTGATTAATGAAGCAAGAGGGTGATTTGCTAGGCTGATGAATTAAAACACATAGAAACATCACAAACATATACACTGACCACAAAATGCCTATTTTAGCCAGCTAAGTCTCAGGTGTAAATTTATATGTAATAATTCATACCTTACAATATAACTCCCGTGCAAACATGGTAATGGAAAAACACATTTCTGGCTGTCAAGAAAATTTCTGGCAAAATTAATCAACCATTCATCCATTCAAGCTCTTTGCATACCCTTTTGTCAGAGAGGGAATACTAAGAGATTTCTCTCTCTTCTACGCACTCATTGCAATGGTTTGTAGAATCCATCAAGCCTGAGTTGATTTATTGAACTGTCTCTTAGCTCAGCAGTATAACTATAGCAAATGAACTGGTAACTTCTCCAAAAACAGCAGTGATTCAACAATATCTGATTTATTTAATTCTTTCTGACTTCAGATTAGCAATTTCTTAAAGGGACTGGCTTGTATTCTTTTATGCAATCTCATACCTGAATGCATTGCTTCCATTTCACATTTTTGATATTTTGATATTCAACAAAGATAGTTTTGATTTACAGCTCTATGAATCCAGAATCCACCTAAATCTTCAGACTATCTGGTATGCTTCTATTATTCGTTGAAAGAGTTTTCATATTTAAATTCAGTATTTTAGTCTTTTTTGTGGAGCCATGATATACTTTATGCTATCAAAACTGAAAATGAATTCTCCAGTTAAAGTCCCCACCTATGGTTTTATCATGCAGTCAAGTTTGCAGTCATACTCAACTGTTTTTATATTTATCTAATCACCTCCCTGGTAATGAGAATTGTTATAAAAAGTAGTTAAGGCACAAAGAATAGAGCTATGCTGAGCAGTCTGAAACACTGTTTAAACACGGATTTTATTGCTGAGCATCGTCCATTGAATCCCATGGAGCACATTTATCACTCACCAGCTTTGCATTTTTCTTCATAAAGATATATGACCTTTGCCTATTAGATTTCATTAGCAGGGCACCATACAAGGCTCCTCTGCAGATGACAGGAGAGAAAGCTAAACAACCTCGCCTGAAGGATTTGTGAGAACAAGCCTATCTTCAATCTTTGTCCCTGGGAGGCACTTCTAACACCTGCCAACCACAGCACTATCATCAGAAAAACATTTAGAGATTTATCTTCAGGCTGGTGATTATAAGAGATAATTTGTTTGGAGTATGGATAAAGTTGGTCTAGCATAAACAAACTAGCAGCTCAAATTATACGACGAACCTCATTAACTATTGATTTAACCACTGCAAATCCACAAAGGAATGTTGTATCAAAATGTTAATTCTTCCTCAAGATACAATCAAGGAAGACAACAAAATGCCAAGACAGGATGGTTTAAAACTGCTGAGCTATTCTAGGCATTTTTAGTGTTTGCTACTTAAACTGGAAATGAAGACTTGGTTCATGAAAAATACAACTAAAGCATTCAGTTGCCATTTTCCCTTAAACTTACAGTTTTGTTTGGCATAATGTATTGTATCTTATACATTAACACTACAGTGGAATGGAGCTGCATTTTTCTCTCTTGCAGAGAGATACCTTTTGTTTGGAGACAGCAGGATTAGATCTACTTTAAAAACACAACAGCAAGGAGCTAGCAGTATTGTAAGTAGATACTGTTTTCACAGTCAGAAAAAATGATATGCAATTTATACCATTTCCATCATACACATAATGTGTATATATAACACATCCTCTCTGCCTGTCACAGAAGCTAACTTTCACCAAATCTTTGGAAATTACTTCCACTCAAGCTAATAAATCATCAGTTGTTGAACCGAAAGCATACTTAGAGATGACATAGATTAGTTAGTCTTCAAGGTGTTAATGCTATTTTCTGTACAATGAAAGTGAACCCTGGCCCTAGTACTCTTTGGAAAAGGAGAGAAAACAGCTATCCTTTCCTGAAATAGGCTTCCTACTTCAGCTTCAGCTTCCAAAGAAGTGGCCTGCAAATGTCCCTGCAAAGGATAGGGATCATTTTTTCCTGGGAATCGGCCTAGCAAAATTTCTATGTACCATATTTCTACAAGCTTCCCCTTTCCTTAACAAAATTAAAAGGGGAAAAATAGTATATAGGAAGTGGAAGGAAGTCTGTAGTTCAATATGGCACACCCCAAAAATCATTTTATCTTAAACACTTATTTCATATGAAAACACCTGTTTTTTTAGCCTAGAATGGACTATAAAAAGAACAGAAATATTTTAGATGGTACTGGAAAGCTTGGAGTCAAATCACTCAAAAAAAAAAAAAACTTTTTGGATAACACTATATCTCCAACCAATTTCTTCTAGAAGAGAATGATACTTAACATGAAATGATTAGTTAGCTACCAAAAAAAGGAGATGGAGAAGGGGAAGGGGAGAGGGAAAAGGAAGGGGAAGGGGAAGGGAAAGGGGGAAGGGGAAAGGGGAAAGGGGAAAGGGGAAAGGGGA
>NW_010608593.1:600907-665714 GCF_000705375.1 Tinamus guttatus
AGGAATAAGTTTATAATCTGATTCTATTTCCACTTGATGATCATATGCAACCTTCAATGATTAGAAGGAAGCTGATGCAACTTCGTGCACAAGTATCTCTTAAGCTGCCATTGCAGCTTTCTTCCAAGCACTTTTTAAAAAAGCCTTATCTGTTTGCTTCCAAAGTTTAGTTACATGAATAGAGAGACAGGCAAATTGTACAGTGAAACTAATAGTAAAGTAATACAAATATTTAAATATAAACTCAATAAATAAAAATAACAATAAAACCAATAAATATATAGCAAACTAACACTGCATGCTTGAGTTAGCCATAGTCATATGCATAGGTGTAAAGAATGAGTTAAAGACATTAATTTCCTCTGTTCTTATAAGTGCTTATGGTGCAGTTATTGCATCTTCATTGAAGTAGCTTTCCCATGTAGTGAGAAAAGACATAAGTAACTATAAGAACACCAAAGCAAAATCGTATTTAACAAAGCAAGCATGTTGCCTACCACATGTTCTGCTGCTGCCGTCTACTGACTTCACTGTAGCCTGCTTAGAATTCAAGGTTTTGAAGTCTTGTTTGAATCCTTCAAACACTTAATCTGTGTCATCTGAACATTTAAATAAATAGACAGGTGACTCAGATTGCTAATATTCTTCCAGTCAGAATGTACTTATACTATTTACGTCTTACTGAATTGACAGAACCGAAGGCACCCTTGAAAGTGAAAAAAAGAAAAAAGAAAAAAAAGTTCAAGAGCACCTTCTCGAAATGGGCCCATATTTAAGGCTTTCTACTCTACTACCTCATTTTTAGAACACGCTTACTCCAACTTCTGGAAAATTTACCTCCATTTTACCTCAATTTTACACTACACTGTGCAAAATGGTCTATTACTCTGCGCAAAGAGGCACATAAATGGAATGATCTCTAGATCAACCTAGCCATTCTGTGATTCTGTGTTTCTGTGAATGCATATTGTACTCCTGCAAGCTGCAGAAAGGGCATGTAGATGCGGTAGCTAGTAGTTATAATGTAAAAGCTCTTTTAACAACTTGCATGTGTATGCTAAATGACACAACTCTCTTTTGATGACAAAATTTATCACAAATCTCACCAAGTTTTGTTTTTTCTTTTTAAATCCCAAATCAAATCTACAGAAGAAAAGGTGACGGAAATACCTACAGCTTGAAAGACACATAGCCATATTGTCGGTAACCAGCTACCATCTACCTTTATTCATTCTAAGACCATGACTCGCTGTCTCCTGTACCTCCATCTTAGGAACTAAGCATGGCTCTGCTCTATATTTGGGCAAAGCAATGTTTTTATACACAACACATGATTTATCTCCATTACTGTTCTGTCAGGAGGAAAGGAGGAATAAAGAGAGAAAATGGTAAAAGACACAGCATCCTCTGTCACTCCTTTTATCAAAAAGTTGCATGCAGATAACACAGGGGAGAAAGAAGATAAGGGAAAAAAAAAAGCTAGAGTCAGGTAGTGATGAGTAGATGTCTTCAAAAAATAGATGCAAGTCAGTACTAGATTAATACTGAACTCCCTGCTTATAAGCTACATGATCATAGACAAAAACACTGAAACACAAGATACAACAAGAAATAGGAAAAAAAGTAATATCCGAAGCTACACAATTGATATACAAGCATTACAAAAAAAAGAGGGAGCAGGCAGGCGATTATCTCATGTTTAAAACCCAAACGCTTAATCAAGCTTTCATCTTTCAACACTTGTTCATCCACCAGATGGTGCTCTTGGAGCATCTGTGAACAAGATCTCCACACCTCTACAATAGCTCCCAGACAGATAACTCTTTTCATAGGGATTTTTGTTAAGTGTTTCTGAACGGACAGTTCAGATATACTGTTCTCCAAAGAGAAGAGATGACAGCTACTTCCTGGCATATAGGTTTTTCTTGGAATATAGATTTTTCAAAATCTCCTTAGAAACCTGACTCATTTTAGCAGCAGCAGAAGCTACAGCCCTCTGAAGGCCACAGCACCCTACACCTCTCCAGGCAGTTGGTATCCTGGGCCTTATCTGGATCTGGCACTTTAGTATCAATTACAAAAGAGCACAAACTTTTAAGAAACACAGTGCATTTGTTTTATTGACTAAAACATGAGTTCTAATATTGAAGTGCTTCATCTCCACAGAACTGTGTGTTTGTCCTACCGTGATGGAGAAAGCTTGCAGCTGTTCAAATTACTGTTCATGCACTGGTGTTTGAACTAGAGAGGATACATAGCAGTCTTCAAAGCTTGACTGATACGTACAAGTAAAACAGGTAATGGATGTTCATCTCCTACGCTATTACTCCTGTCTTTCATAATCTACATATATTTTACAAAAATCTTAGGAAAGATGCCATCAGAGCAAATGATGCATCAAATTCAAACAGGCCATCAAGATTGCTAATGGATTTTAATAGCAGCTATTACAGCATAATGGTATTTTCCCAACAGCTGTTTGTTTATAAAATTTTCAGTTTACAAGACCTTTATGTCCAATCCCAGGAGACATCCCACAATTCATTTATAATCATTTGGTTCAACCTACACATAAATGCTGCCTTATTTGCATTGTGCGTATTTGCATATATGTGTAAGACACTGCCAACTCCTACAGCACTGAAAATGACAAGGATACTCACAAACTAAACTAATTAGTGTGCATCTTTTCTGGAAGATATATATTTTCTATGGTTCTCTTCATCCTCCCGAATCACAGCCTAGGTTTATGAGGTATTTTGTGTCTCTGAATGGCATAACTGTTCAGTTTCATGTAGTTACATGTGGTTAAGACTGAAAATTATTTAGTAGGGGCAGTCTAAGCATTATGACCAGGGCAACTGGCCAGCAGACATGTGGCCTGCAGAAATACTTACTACTCATGGAGAAGTATCAGCTGGTAAAGATTCTGATAGGCTACTGTCGGAGCTAAAAGAGTTACCAGATACAAAAACACAGAGCACGGTTTTCGCTTTTTTTTTTTTTTTTTGATGTGTTACCTGATTACAGCAGATCTGAAATGAGGAAGAAATATAAAACAAGAATACTGCCATTCTCTTTTTCTTCATTGAGTCATGTTCAGAAGTAAATTGTACTTTCCTAAACATGACTTTTTTTTAGATAAAGACTAAGAAGGTAATTAGGCAGTCAATTATAACTGCAAGGAAATTTTCATAATTTTACTGAAAGAGTTTTTTAGTCCTTGCATGCTTGTAGCCACCTGTTTGTCCGAATCTCTTCCCGATTCTCACATTATGCACAGTATAAATTTGCATAATTGTCTTTATTTTGCTGTTCATGCTAATCATATGCTGTTTCCAGAAATACACAGACTTACTTAATTTTGCACCCGTGTTCACAGCAGTAATATCCTGTCAATAACAAACACTGGAGAACCTTTGAGGATAAAGAACAAGACACAAAAAACCCCATACACTTTTCTTTGAATAATGCTCTTTTAGGACAGTAGGTGGCTCTGATTTTCCACAAAAGAAGGTTACCACAAAAATTCTCAGCCCAGAGTATGATTTCCACAGTGGCTTTGCTGTGCAGGGAAGTTCATAAGCAGTAAGCAAGATATGAACAGACAACCTGGTAAGTAGATATTGTCTGAGCTGTATCAGGTAGCTCTGCTGACTTCAAAAAGAAGTCAGCTACATTACAAAAGCCATTTTTTCACCCATATTATGAATGTTCTCAAGAGGAATTAGCCTGCAGTAAGCTTAAACTACAGCTGGGTTCTGTAAATTCACACTCACCTCTCTACTTGCTAATCTCTGAAGTCAGACAAGCACACAGCTGTCTCCAGCACCCAGGTAATTCATTAAAAGAAGAATCTTTATATTTTTATCATGAAGTGCCTGAAAGTGCATGAGGTTGTACATTCAGAGCTATCTGCTTCTCTATTTCATCTTTTTAATGCCTCACCAATGCTACTCCTCCTTTTTGGACTGTTCTCTTTCTTCATATCCATTCTGCAAAGCCCCCGATGCCAGCAGAGGTTGTCCTGCTGGAAGATACAGTAAAAGGTAATAAAACATTTTCTCCGAGAGACATGGTATCTCAAAGACCTTTTATCTTCCCCATTTTAGCTAAGAGAACTGCCCTGGAGCTATGATCAGGTCTGGTTCTGGCCTTGCAGTTGATAAAAAGAAAGCAGCTGGGACGCACAATCTAAATGTAATTAAATAAATTTTGTGTCGTTTGTATCTGTTCTAAGCTGTATATGAATATGGGCTGAAATAAGTTCCCCAAGTGGGCTAGACAGCAAGACCCACAGCTGATCTTTATAAACTACCAAAGAATAGGCAAAAATCTGAGACTTACTTATGCTGAAAGCATTAGGATCATACAGCAAGATTTGAATCTTGATTAGAATCAAGAGCCAGTTTTGGTGGCAGGTGAGTTCATTCTTCTTTGAGTATAAGTGCTGATACATTAGCGGTCTAGTCAGAAAAACAAGATGAAGTCAATTCAAGACGGGTATTTTTTCCATCTACAGATGGAGGGACCTCATGCCTGTGCATATGCCACTGAACAGCTCTGATGGGTTTTACTTTCCAAATCCACTTGAAAAAGGTTATTCATCTGACAGAGGTGTTTGTTTTTTGGAACCCAGAAACCACTTGTATCTCCACTTCCATAGCTTATTCATACCTCACGATACTGTATAATTTTATTGTATAATTTTACTGGGTGCAATGAAAAGGACAGTTTCCTTTAACTTGATTGAAAAGTGCATGTGTTTTGTATGTCTAAGTACCTTCATGTTAGTATATAGCAAGTTTCATAATGCTTTATGGTATCTTTGTATCAATAAGGATCTTTCTAGCTCAGTTTTTCTTTCCGTAAAGCTTTCTTTTGATAACTTTGAAAGCTTTTTAATGAGCTTTTTTTTCAGTGAGAAACTGAAAGCTAGGTATTTGAAGAGATCACCTAAAAATTACTAAATGCAAAATTCAGAGCTGTGGTTGAAGTTTTTGCTTACAATTTCAACCTGCTTGTGAAGATTAATTTTTTTAAACAAACCTAATTACACAATTACACAATACCTTGAAGAAACAACTTCTGGGAATATTAGTGAGGGTCCTTCAAAAACTGCATCTAATGTGTGTTTTTGACACCGTACAGTATATGTCATAACTCAAGGTGCACAGGTGCATATATGCATTATGAAAACAATATATGTGTATGTACATAAGTATACACATACACTGCTTACATATTTCAATTCAAATTGAACTAACACAGCCAATCAGTAAATACTTAAGAAATTAAATTTTACAAGCACTGTAATTCAGAAGAACATTTTTAATTTATCCAAAAAGAATAAATAAACTGTGGGTAAACAAGTTTATTTGGTTCAGTAGTATTAAGGATAATAACAAGATTATTCTAAGCAACAGAGAGTATTCATTAATAACTGGTCATTTTTGAATTTGAAGAAATTGGGTAAAACATGATTTATTATACACTTTGGAGTTTGAAGTTTTAAGCTCTGCCAACTGACACCACTGTGATCTAAAAGCAGAGTAACAGTAATATAAATTAAAGCCATGTAGATGCACAGAGTCATTCAAAGTCAATTAAGTAAGTGACTCTTTATACAACAAATGATAAACTGAGATATTTGGTATTTAATTAGTAGCATTTTCCTCCCAAATTTAAAATAGTTTAGTAGTTACGTTCTCATTTTTCACTGAGCTCTGCTCAGCATTTGCAGAATTTGCAGCTGTCTTCCTGATCAGCATGCTGGCTGTGATGCTTCACAATAAGTTCACAATTCAGATTTTAGAGTGCAACTATGTTGTGACACAGCCATAGCAGAAACCAAGCATTTCTTGCAGATAACACTGTTTTACAGCCTATTCCTTAGGATACATGCAGTATTCGGCTATCTCAATTAGTCCAAGAAGGCTGGAAGACTCTTTTGAGATCAAAGTGCTGTTTAAAAACTCAGAGGACTGGATTTAATTCTTGCCACTACTAGAGACTTCCCATACCATCTCTAGCAATTCCCATACTCTTCACCTCCACTACGCTGCTGAGCCAAAATCGTCCGGTCTACAAGGCCAGTCTATCTCTCCAAAAACTGGAAGATAATTATCTGACAAAAGCCTAGGCTGAATGAGAAGCAATCACCACTTCAAATTGTATACCATGCAGGAACACTCTCTGAATAGTTTTCTGTAAAATAAATCAATAGGGAAAAAAAAATCAGAGGTTTCCTTGAATGTTGTACCTTATATTTTCAGCATAGTACAGAACAGTATATAAACACAGCATACTATATTCACACAGGAATACTATCTATGCAGTACAGTATATTTTCTTAAACTCTTTCTGAAGTTTTCTTGTACCACTGAACAAATGCTGCATTTCTTGCTTGACACTGATGAGTGATGTGAATATTACGTGCAGAAAATTGGAGATTAAGTAAATACAAAGGCTGTTTTACTTAATTCATAAATCACTGTGGGATTTCTCAGGATTCATAATGCTCCATAAGAAAAATATTTCACAAAACATGAAAACTACATGAGATGATGTAGTACTTTCTCATAGTTTCAGTCATTAATATATACCCAGTCAAATGTTTTGTCTCAGTAGCAAGGAAAATGTCCTTTCCACAACGGGAAACCTGGGCAAAATAAAACACAATACTAAATTTTAAGTGGGACAAATGGATGCAAAGGTAGAGCAGAAAACATAGATGCTTTACAGTGGCCAAAATAATCTGGTAGCCTTTAAAAGATTTAACAATTTTGACCACAAACCAAGTACTCCTTTACACTAATTCCCTTGCCTCACTGTAAAGAAAATTAGCTTTCACTTATGTGTCTCAGCTTATGCATACCTTCCCTTTGTGTCTTTTTTTTTTTTCTGATTAAATTATGTACTTCCTATTTAGGGCTTTAATGGGAACTAATGCTAGGCCTAATCATACCAAGTATCGGATGAACAGGAAGTAATCTACCACTGTCATAATCATGTTAATAAGTTAAGTCTTAGTCATACTGATACAGAGAATTATTCTAAGAGATACACAAGTATAGTTAACTGTAATAATATCTGACAACACTTAGTGCTAATCTTTATGGAACTTATAAGTACCGAGTAAACATGTTCTGCATATTCTCTCAAACAAGTCTTCATGCTCTGTGCTTATTAAACATTACCCTCTTTTATGCATATGTAGAACTTACAACATTCAGTTTTTGGCTCTCCACTTACTGGGACAGATTCTGATTCTAGTTATATCTCATAAGATGAAAAATGGTATCAAATAAGTTAATACAAGCCACTGGAGACAATTAATACTGGAGAAATCGAGATAGCAATACTTTTAATCAGATATCTTTCCAGACAGGATGAGCATCAACCTCTTTCATATTTCTTCCATTTTTACTCTGTATCATTTGGTGAATAGCTTAGAGCTTTATGAATTTTTAGTATTGACTTACTTCACATAAATTAATGGATAAAATATTTCCTTATAGCAAGATCTTTCATCAGAAAACTCAAAACACTGTCCAAGATCTTCATAAATACCCTTATGTCTGAAATGACTTATCTCAGTAGTGACTTGGGCTCAGATTTATTGTACAGTTCATCAACTTCTCAGCATGTTGGATAATGAATGTTTCATTTACATTGCTAATTGCCAAGCCATGGTTCCTTCAACCTTTAACCCTTACGCTTTATCACATTATCACCATATGTCAATATAATTGCATTAACATTCCAAATAACTAACTTTTTCCCTAGGTCAAGAGATCCTTTCTTTTTTTTCTTTTTTTTTTCCCCTAAAGCTGTTATCAGTAGGGTATCTTTAAAACTACCAAGAAAAACAGCATTATAACAGATACTGCATAATTAATACAATTTATTCTTCAACAAAGCAAAGCTTGTCTCTTCTGATTCCATAAAAGATTTTTTTCTTAAACTCTGCCTTTCTTATATTAACTGAACCACAAGTTTGCTGTTAAACTTTTGTAAAGCTCTTCAACTGTACTTACTGTAATTATGAAAAACTATCAAATATGACTGAGATCTAATACAAGATATCTTCTATGCCCAGATAAGACTTTTGTTCTCTAGTTTCTTTTATCTCTCAAATGATACTGATAATTCCACATATACTACTACTACCTTGATGTACACCCTGTTTTGCCCAAGCAGGTATTTGGTATGTATCATCCAAGGTGCTATCTTAGGCTAAGTCTCTGATCTAACAGCCTTGCTAGTGTCTCCTTAATATACTTTCTCTCAATGGAAACCAGGATGTACCTTATGGATATACCACGAACAAAATTATGTCACTGTGTTCCTGAAAGCTCTTTCCTTGCAGTTGACCTTCACCACTCACTCACTCCCATAACAAATATTTCTTTCAGCTCTACTGCCTGCACTGTTAGTAGGTTTTTTCAGCTAACAATGATTAAGGCAATTCATACAAGCCATACTGGAAAAGAATTTTGCTGCCAAGTGTAATTGAGTTAGTTTTTGTGTTTTTGCTGGAGTAATTATATTACTCAAGTTTGAGAGACACTCTCAGTTGAGATGCTCTCAGTTGATACAGTTACAACTGCAAAAAATCCAGCCTCTCTCCATTTCCTTAAAACAGATTTTGGCAAGATACCTTCTCAGAAAAAAATATGAATTACTGAAAATTAGAAATTTATTTACCAAGAAAGGTCAGAGAAAGGAATCTAGATGGATCACAAACAGACATAAGTAAAACTAGTGTGATACTCGTTTTTTTCACATGAGAGAACTAGTGTGAAATACCATTAAATGGCATGTAGTATTCAGAACATCATCTCATCTCTAACCACAAACCTATGGCATAGTGCTAGCTTTAATTTCATTGATATCACACTTGATACTCTTCATAATGTTTTATGCCATTGTTTATGTATGTTATTAGCATATTATAGTCTTCTGACCATAATTCTTCATCTCTGATCAAATGGCCAACGTAGCTTTTCGGGTCCTTGAAAGGCATTCTTTCTTCCAAATGTCTCCATCACACACTTCTATGACAGAAACTTTGCCTGTGCACAAAACACAACAACAGAATAACCATATTCTAAAAATCTCAAACTATGGGACAGCTCTAAAAGCATCAAATATCCAGTGAATCTTGTGAGGCTCCTATGCCTCCTTCTTGTCGTCTGATGTGTTTAGTTACAAAACAACACATAAAATAGAAATTGTACTATTGAAATGATGAACACTGTGAGTCAGTTGGGATATGTAAAATAGTAAGGCAAATGGGAACAGAAGAGCACTCATCCTGAACAGGAGGATAGGAAGTGGGCAAAGTTATAGGGCAACTTATATTACAGGGCAGATTAGAGCCCTGTAATACAGGCTTATGTTACCGTGATGCACAACTGTCATAGGCTAGCATAGAGCAACTACAACACAGCTTTGAGCACATGCTGCTGTTAGCATGACCCTCTCACCAGGCTGGAGGTGATCACTTTTCAAATCACCTGAACCATCCACCTAGCAAACATGTTTCAGTCACTCTCCTGCTGAGCACCTTCTTGGATGTCAGGGAGAAGGACTGTTATTTCTCCCTACCAGCTTGGACAGGACATAGCTTTCTGATTTACCTCTACATAAAACATGAGAAAAGGCTGGAATCAGAAACATTAAAATACTCTGAATTAGATTAGCACCCAAAGGCTATGTCTTTTTCTTCTCTGTTTCAATACATTAAATACATATTAATAAAAAATAAAATATCTAATTCCAGGTTAATACTGAAAATTGATATTCCTATATACACCTACATACGCACACACTGAAACTCAATGCAACTATTTTCCTTCAAAAAATCCTAAATATGAGAAACTTATAGCAGTACATGTTAAACTGTTCTTAACAGTTAAACTGTTCTTAATAGATTTAAGCTTATTGTGGTAATCCATTTCCAGATACAACTGCAGAATCGAACTTTGTTTTATATTAAGAGATACTTGTTTATTGTCACATTTTGTGAAGAAAAATGGCATCAAAACAGATACATCAATGGCTGTGCAGAGCACCATTTGAAAACATGCTTGTTTTCTTGAGTCCCTAATAGTGGTCGAAGATATGGCCTAATTCAGGGCCACTTTAAATGTGTTCAGAATTCATAGTCATTGTGGGTACAGTCTATACGGGATCCCTTATTCCTTAAAGTAAGGGATATATAAACCTCCAAAACATTTCCAGTTGACAGAAGATATCACAAATAGACTTTCTTCTGGAATGGTTAAGGGCATCTAGAAAAACTCACTTTGGATTTTACAGTTACACTGACAGCACAGTCCACAGGAAGTGAATCTGAAGTTTGACTTCTAAGTAAATATTGGTTTATACTAAAAACAGAGCTTCATCACCTCAGAGGATCTGTGTAAGTGTAACTGACTGGAACACTGTAAACAATTAGACTAATGATATACATGAAGGAAAAATTCATACTAGACCACAAAACAACCCGTATTTTCTATTTATTCATTATGAGTATTTACAGATTACTCCATGGAGAAGATCAACAAAATGCTGCACATTACAGGAGTGTAAAATAACCAGTATAGTGAGAGAAACAAACTGGCCACTCCAATAAACTTCTATTAAAAAACAAATAAATACAATTAAATAAAATAAGATAAAATAAAATTAATAAAATAAAATAAAATAAAAATCTAACACAACTGAGAGAACTAATACACAAGTTAAAAACACAACCCGCAAACATCTCCAAGGGCCTGTGGAGATCCTTCCTGTTTCCATTTAGCAGTATCTAAAAAAAGAGGCCGACATTTATCTGATTCAAACAAAGACCTTAAGGTGTAGTGAATAAAGTACTGTCTGTTAAAGAAGAAGAAGAAATGTTACCTATAAGGATACTATTTCATGCCTTTTCACTGCAGGATTATTGCATTTTCTTCTAAATCTGAACTGCGTACAGCCCTCAATTACTTGGACACCCTTCATATCTAGAATGGGAAGGCACAGGTTCCGGGCTGCAAAAGAGAGTCTCTAAACAGCAAGAAAAGGAAGTGCATTACCAAGGTCCGCTCTGCAAACCTTAAGGCAGGATTCAAAGCAGGCTTTTTTATGTACTTCCTTTTATGTCCATTTCCTTTTTCTAATCACAAGATCAGGTATGCAGTGGTAGTGATTGCTAGTTCAAAACAGTAGATGTGCTCATGCAGGGGAGCTCCTTTGTCATACGGTCATAATATTTGCCAATCCATAACTGCAAAATAGACATGTCCAAAATAACCAGGCAGACTTTCTCCTGTGAAAAAAATCCACTCGTTCTCGTTTTGTGATCTGGAAGTACTACTGAAAGAGCACACTTCCGAACCAAAGAGCATACTTTCCATATGGAAAAATCCATGCCATTATTTATTTTATATATCTGTCCTTGCCTGGCCCAAATCCCAGCAGTGGACCCGAGCGTTGAGGTATTCCCTTAGCTGGTGCTGCTATAGAGGGAGACCCAGGGAACAGCTCAAGCACCCAAGAGCAGCGATGGTTCCCCCAGCTGCCCCTCACGCGGAGGACATGGCCCTGGCTGGTTGCACGACACAGAGCAGCATTTACACAGTGCCACGCAAGCACCCACGCATCGCCCTCATGGCAGGAAAAACACAAGATTTTAATTTACACAAACTCTCAGCCAAGATGCAGATACGTATAAACTCAACTAAATGCCCCAATTGCAGGGACGGAACCTGAATATGTCTAGTTCAGTTAAAAAGAACCTTGGAGGGGAGTGGGAATATTAATATTTTCATTGCCTTTTTTTCATATTCACTCACTGTGTGTTTACCATAAATTAGACCTGCTGAGAGTGTGATGCTGAGCAACCCATATGGCAAATATTCAACTGAGAGATGTAAAAGCGAAATCACATTTTTGTTTCTGAATTTCTTCTAGTCCCTTTATTAGAAATCTTGTTTAATAGTGAATGCTGAGAAATAACGCTGCTAGTGCAGCTCATAAAAGGAAGAGGAGATGATAAACAAACTTCTAAAGCCAGAATAATTATTTTTAGTAGGATATAATTCAGTATACAATGAAAGCATGCAAAAGAAGGTGCTTAACTCCAGACAGCTTTCAGTTAAGCTTTTTTGGGTTTTAGAGAATAATTACACGGGTTCACTGAACAATACTTCCATTTGTACAATTGTCTTTTTTATTCCCCACACCTCTCTTTAGCTAAAATAAACTATAGCTAGTGCAAATCCATGGTATTCTATCAACCAAAGAGTTGACCTAACAGTTCTCATCTGGGTGCAAAATTGATCAACTCCAATCTGTTTCCCTTCTACTCTGTGACAATCACTGAAAGAATGAATCAGCAAACACAGATGTCTGAAATCCACGAAACCTGGAAAAATCAATTCCTGGGTGTGGAATCTAGGCCCAGATGGCCAACTGATCTCTCTGGCAAGCCTGCAGTGGGAAAAAAATACAAGAAAAATCTGCAAGACAATTCCTTGTTGATTCTGTTTTCCTTTGTGTTTCTGTAAGTCTTTTCTTGGAGAGCTGTGCTTTCTAACAGTTTACTGGGAACATGAATAAGAAAAATATAATAAAAAAAACAGTAACACAGTAACAGCAACAATCATGTTACAGAATATCTAGCAGTGAGGTTTGTACTTCTATAAAAAGAACCAGATCCATAAAAAATACTGGATTTTGTTGGCAAAAGTAGAATCCAGGGTAGGAGAAATTTACAAATGGTTTAATTGTCCATTCAAAGACAGGAGAAAAAAAACACCTCGCTGTCAAAACACAGAATTCTGGCAGATTCTCTTTCTGATTCTACCCCTAACCTTCCTTCTTCACTTAAGCCAAAAGCCTGAACAATTCTTACTCTGATTCCTAATTTATGTTTTATAGAAAATTGGAAGTAGCATAGTCATATTTAAAAGTAAGAATCCGGTCCTATTTTTTTATATATAAACAATAAGAGGAGAAATCAGTGGCTTTGTCTAAAATTAGAAGAACTACGGCAATATGAAAAACGAAAACCATTCCGCAGACAGATTTCCAGTCAAAGAATGATTTTATTATTAAGCAGACACCACAAATCTAGAAAAGATTATAAAATTCAAATTACTGAGATTTATTCTTGAAAAAAAGCTCACTAAAAAAAAAAACATCATTTTTTAGCAAAAAAAAAAAATCTAAAAAGCCATCTGATATCCTGAATACTTGCTATAGTGTTATTTCTTAACCAGTAAATTCAAACTGTACTTAGTGACCCTGGATAATAATATAATTATTCAGAAAAACAGTGACTTTCAGGACTAAAAAGTAATATACTTATCAATATGATTTCTTATTAAAAAAAAATGAAATTCTTGTTCCTTGAGGCAGTGTGAGTTATCTCAAGGAAGTTTCTCTCAATTCTTTATGAAAACCGTCAAAAATACTGCAATAGCTGCAACATACACAGAAGTTCTGAGCTTCAGCTTTTCTAGGACAAAAGAGCAAAGGTTAGACTTCACCTGTATTCACTTGCATATAGAAAATAAAATTTACACAAATGCAGCTCACGGAGTTTCAGGAGAATTGATGTATTTTACTAACATTTTAGGCACAAAAAATGCATATACTCAGAAAGGCACTAAAGCCACGAATAATTCCAGATAGGAAAGCAGTGCAATTTTTGAGAAAAACTATGTCATACAAAGGAAAAAAAAGAAAAATTACTTTGCTTACTTGATCTGATTCAAAATTCCAAAATATTCCTATATCTTAAAACAATTAAGAAGTTTAGGACTGGGTTCCTTGTATGCAGCAGAAGGTATAAAATACTGTGTGATAATAACAAAGGTTATCATAGTATTTATAAATAGTAAGTTCCAGTTCAAAAGTAGGCACATGCTTTCCTGAACAGAGGGAGTAAAATTAGTATTTCAAGGCACAGTAGACATATTTTGCTGTTTTACTGCATCAAAATATCACTATTAGAAAAAAACAGCATTTTTTTTTTTAAATTTCTAAATGAAAACTAGAAAACCAGTCACGGAGAAAGACATTTGCTTAGATATATTCTGTATCTATCTCTCCCTGTGGCTAGAATGCTGTCTTCTGTAGTAATGCAATACTAATATCAACAACCTTCAAAGATTTTACTTGTAGCTTAAATTATTTTGTTTCAATAATTAACATTTTAATTAGGTGGTTTCCCACACAATAGCAAAGAACAAAACACACACTAAATAGTAGAAAATAAACTTCAACTTTTCGATAATATTTATATTGCTATTAGCACTATTGCCAGTCTCTTTATTCTCATGAATTACAGCCAGATATTAAAATACTAAGTAACCAAATTGATTTACATCAATATAAGAAGTGTATGGCATTTCATATAAAAATCTCTTTTCATGCTGAATATTTCTCAGAACAGCACCTCCCGCTGTCAATGTCTATGCCCCATGAACAGCTGAGCTGTGATGCTACTGACAAGAACTCGGAGAGTATACAAATGATAAATTAGGCAGCTTTGTAGAAGTCAAGAATGCAATCTGATAATGATACTCTAGATGCTGTTTTATTTAGTTGAGATATTGTATTATAGGACTGTATTTCATAAAGAAACTATTTTATGTATGGAAACAAATATATTTTGTGATATGAAAAAGAAGTTTATCTTTTCTAACAACACACTTGGGATTAGAGGCGCACATTGTACTATAAATGTGAACAGAACAATCTAATGTACATGTTTTTTCATTTAATAATTAACTTAGCTATTTTACTTTATTAAAATTTGAAGCAAGTTTGACCAAAAACAGAAAAGAAATAAACAACAACATGGGCCAAATTCAGAGCAGAAGTCACACAAAAGAAAATATAACAGACGAAGTCTCTCCAAATTTCTTCAGACACTGAAAAGGAAAACCTTCCCAAATCATATCACCACCAACTAATTCAAAACCAGTATCACCATGCACCTCATGCATTTAAAAAAAAAATGCTTTGAGTAAAGGATCTCTGCTGCTTTTGATTTACTGCATGTTTGATGACAGCAGTATAGAATAATATAATAACTACACCTTCTAAAAATTAGTGTTGAATTATTATCACATTATTGTCATTATCACAACATCTTTAAGCACAGGCCAAGTTGGACTTACTGATAAATATAATGGTAGTGTTCTGTTTTACAAAGTTACTTTCTTAAACTATTCAAGAAACTCTACTGAACATCTTGTCTAGTATCCTAGATTTCTTGCAGAATACATCTCACTGAGTAGGAAATTTAAGATCATACCACCCCTTTGAGTCCAGACACAAGTTTTGGAAGGGGTATGGTCTTGATTTTAACACAGCAAACAATACTGGTAACCATTACAACAAAAACCATTGTAAGCTGCCTTCTGATTTCACACTACTCAGATAAGAAACACTTCAACATTATCTAAGGTTCTCCCTGCCTGCCCACCAGTTCCCTTTCATATCCACAGAGCAGAATAAATAATTATAATAGGGAATTCAGCAGGTCTGTCTCTGCCCTCCCCACCTGGGACTGTATTCACTGCAACTGTGCTACCAAATCTGACCCGAGGCATCAACAGAAAACAGCTCCCAGCTTCCAGAACCCTGGACTCTGACATTTAAATGTAAGCATGATATTGACATTAATGTATCTTTTACGGCACCATCCAGTCCTATAAGGTGATGACTTTAGTCTCTTAATACTTCTAGAAATGCAAAAGAAAGTATATTTAAGCTCTCTCTACTATATATGTTACTCATTTACCTACAGGCAGATCACACACACTGACATTTTAAGACCTTAATTAAGGTTGATTTATTTACAAATGATATGTTTTCAACTCTCAGAAATGATGTATTTAATGCTTTATTTTTAAACACAATTAAAAAATAATATATAAATATATACATACTGCAAATGCAATACAGATAACAAATTCATTTAAGCCCATTTATGCACATTAGTGACACACCATGTGGCAGAAAGACTAGGACTACAAGAAGACCCCTTGGCGATTTATTTTATATTAAATCCCTAATGGCCTCTTCTCATCTTTGCAAAAATATGCAGAAAAGTCCAGACTATGCAGCCATTGAAATGAATGGTTATTTATTTGCTAAACGAGAACCCTATGTTTAATGTTCCTTAGACATAAGGTAGTCTGCAAAAGTCGCATCCTACAGCTCCATACATCATTTATTTTACATACCCTAACTTCTCACAACAGGCACCAGAAAAATATCTCCAAACAACACTGCCATTGTAAGTTGCTGAGAATTTTGTTTCCAATTGCATTACTGGAAGATTAAATGTTACCATGTTTACTTGTTTTGTTTCTTTTTCCTTCTGTTTTGCTTTTAGCATTAAAAACAAATTCATGGACCAATCTGATGCCATTTAAAATATGTTTGTATTTATCCTGAAAGAAATAAAGTTCCCAGATACAAAACTACAGTCTGATCATTAGAGACAACAAAAGTTCAACCCTTCCAACAAATATGTTGCAGTCTCTTTTAAATGTGTGCAATAGCAGACCTAGCTTAACACATCTGACCTACTCCTGTCGAGACAGTTACTTGCTTTGCTTTACAGAAGTATTAAAAAAATACTCATCATAACAATCAGATATATTTGCCAAAATAAGCAAGCTGTAGACCCTGTTGCTACCATTAATAAAATTTTGAGACATTTTGCAGAAATAGTTTGAAAATCAAAGAGAATCTCTTGAAATCTCTGAAATTAGACTACTCTCTCACTAGGACGCAGATCAAATGGGCTCCCAAATAGGTCTAAATTTTCTCAGGCAGACTTGTTCTCACAGCTCCTGCAAATTTCTCTAAGACACTCAGCAATAAAGAAGGACCACGGTGCATGAGCCACAGCCTTCCTTAGGACAGTCCTACTCTGTGGGCCACTATGAACTTGTAGTCATTTTTCTGTGGCAGCTCCATGCAGCTTTCAGTGAGGCTTACACATTTCCTCCAAATCTCTTGGTTGTCACCTGTTTAGAGGTGGCTCTGAATTTCCCATAATAAAATGTTACAGAAATTGTATAGCCTGCATGTTTCAGCAAGGCTTCAAAATCAACATTGCTGAAAGCCACAATAGCCTCTCTCAAGACACACTTGGCTCTGGCAGGATTATCAGCACCAGAAGAAAGCCATGCTGTCTTTGCAAAACCTAGAAACTAGCCTTATGAAGTATTGAGATATCATAGTCAGAAGCATGAGTAAGTATCTCAGCAGACCAGCCAGCTTTCAGATATTCCCGTCAACCTGGAAAATACATATTCTCTCATCTTTAACAGTCAATAGCAGGCAATCACCAACTACTAACCCTGTTTTTTCAAGAACCAAAATATTAAGTCTAACAAATATCACAGAATCACCGAAACCATTCTGTGTTGGAAGGGATCTCTAGCGATCATTCTAGTCCAACTGCACTGCTCCAACAGGGACACCTAGAGCACATGGTATAGGGTTCGATCCAGGCGGGTTTGCAAGCTCTCCAGAGAACGAGACTCCACAGAGTCTGTGGGCAGCGTGTTCTACAACTGTCACCCTCACAGAAAAGAAGTTCTTCCTCATATGGAGGTGGAACTTCCTGTGTTTCAACTTACACCTGCTACCTCTTGTCCTGTCCCAGCCACCACAGAGAAGAGCCTGGCCCCATCCTCCCTAAAATCACCCCTCAGGTACTTGAACATGTTGATCAAATCTCCTCTCAGCCTTCTCTTCTCCAGTCTAAACAGGCCCGGCTTGCTTAGTCTTTCCTTATAAGATAGATGTTCCAGTCCCTTAATCATCTTTGTGGCTCTACGCTGGATCCTCTCTATACCACCTGGACCCTCGATACCACCTCACTAGGTATAATTATCAACTTTGGTCATTGCAGTATCACCTATGGAACAGAAGAAAAAAACAGTATTGGACTGTCGAACTAAAGGAAATAATCGAGTCTACGAAAAACATATCAATGAAAGGTTTTAGGATAGCCGTTCATTTAAAAAACAACTTGACCATGCGAGACTTCTGAATAAGCAAACACATTAGAGATCCAACATCTACAACAAAGCTGAGCTTGTGCTTCACATTCCCTTAGTGTTTAAGTATTGACTCCACAGTACTTTGTAGCTGGATAGCAAATTACAATCATTATTATCTGAGAATTTTTTAAAGTCTGTTGAGGTCTCTGTATACTCTCAGTTCACAACAGAAATCTAAACTGACCAGAGATTCACATCCAGTTTTGTCTATAATTCCATTACATGTAGTACACTCCAAATACTGGGCAAAGTGGAAAGTAACTAGTACAGAACATTTTTACAGGCCACTTGCTTCACCATAGTGCACACCATACTATCCCTGACCGCTACTAAGAACAAGGCAAAATCTGTCCTGTGTTGGTTAAGCCTTATAAATCACAGAGTTCAGAAAATATCGGAACAAAACGCAGCAGCACAGTAAACACAAAACTAATCTCCAATCCCAGAGTGAAACTAAGAGACCTTTGGGTCCAAAGCATGACTTTGTAAACAGTAACCAGAAAAAAAGCATTTATATATCTTCAAAAAGTAGATTTTCTAATACCAATTATTCACACTACAACAGCTTTTGAGATATCGCAGTTCTCCAGATCCCAGTAAATCCCACCAAAAATTCTAACAATAAAATTCCTTTGAAAAATCAATTAACTTCTGTAAAACTCTGGTCATTGTTTATTCTCTTTACATGCAGTTCATCCTCCTTTCTCTTCCTCCATAGCCTCTAGATATGTCCTAATAAAAACAGCTGTGAAAATTATTGCTTGAGCATCAAATCTCAATACTTTCTTTGATCTACCAGCAGCAAATGCTATACAGTTACTGAAAAGAGTATGCAAATTTATTAGCTTTCAGGAATACAGGGTCCAAATTAGGGTTCATAAAGGAGTTTAGTGGTTGGTGAAGATAGCTCGGCACCAAGAAACTAATTAGATTCTACTTCATTTCTTGACATTTTGCTACTCAGCTTGTGTATATGCGAACTGAAGACAAGAAAGCAGCAATCTGTGGATAATTATCAGCTCAGTTGTACTCCTTCAGCCTCAAAAGCACCGTTTTTTTTGTAAAATGCATCACAAAAAACATTTTATAACAACTCTCATGGGAAACAAGCAGTGATTAATATTGTTGGATTGAAAAGACAGTCTTAAAGTTACATGGAAAAGCACAAGAAGATGACTTATTTTGCATGTCAGCTACTCAGGAATGGATGACTTCTGGAAAAATTGTCAGATCAAAAATATTGCTAAGATATTGTGTTTAAAAGTGCATCTCTTTCACTCATATTTGCCTCAATCTGCTTCCTCTCATGATAAACTGTTGTATGAACATATAAACTCCCATGAGAAGTAATACTTTTATTCCATATTTATTCAATCAGCTAAAACATTTTCACATAACAGTCACTATAGCTATAACATATAGCTAAATAGCATATAGCTACTTAAATCCATAATACAAATTGTCTCAAAATAAGGATACAAAACATAATACACAGGACTTTTACTTAAACAGTTATAAAATGCTTGAGACCAATCAACAAAGAAAATCCAAGCAGCCTACCTCCATTAAGACAAATCTGCGGTTTTGATGCAAACAAAAAATAAGACACATAGACAACAGTGAGCTAGATGAGTTGTATAAATTGCATGTCTGGATGCAAGTGAAAGGTAGGACAAAGTCCTAGCCCAAACAATCTATTGAAGAAATGGTATAATATCTCACACCTTCAATTCACCTAAGGTTGCAGTTTGTCAGCGACATTGTTTTAACATGACATGGTACAGACTTACCAGAAGGAATACTGAAGAAAGTCGAACCTCAAGTAGCTATTGCATTCCTCAAAATTAAATATATCAATGAAAATTCTGCTTACATATAGTCTTGAAAAAATAAGTGGCTCAAAATCTTTGTTAAGAACTGTTTCCTTTTGAAATAGCTGTTCACCAACTCTGTTGTTCAGGTTTTCTCTTACCTCCAGTGTCATGTACACAGTGCTAATTGCTACTTTGATTTCTCCATCTGAAAGTTCCTTGAGATCCTTCAGCATAACCTCCTCAATACTTATGCCTGTTTGAGAAAATAAAAAAATTCATTATACCCAAGGATCTACAGCTAACCAGACTCAACAACATGAGTTAAGAACACAGCTTGAATCTTGTATATTATGTATGTATAATATGTAAAATGTATAGTAGTCTTCTGGTTTTTAGGACATTTTATGAGAAAACTAAAACCAGCATTAATATATCAATGTATGATGTTTCCAATGGTATTATTTGAAGCAAGGAAATTATTTAAAAACAAAGAGAAAAGGATGAAGAACTAAGTCTCCTGCAATGAAGTTGTGTGAACACTCACATTTTTGAAGTCCACTAAATTCTATTTTTTGATAAATATATACATAGTCCATCCTTATGTCACCTACAAGAAATACCTCTGAAAGGAGAAAGACACTGAAAAGAACAAGTGTTATATGATGATATTTATAGTATATGCCAAGGCAGAACACTAAAGATATTCTGAAAACACAAAGTCATTCAACTTTTTTGATATTCCAAGTTGCTATCAACATCAACGGGTTCTTTCTGTGCAAATCAAACAGTGATGCATATGCACCATAGAATTAGAAGTACATATTATCATCAGCAGACTGTAAAATTGGAATTCCTTCATCATTTAGCCAGATGCGTTATGCTTATGCACGATATATTGCAAACACACAATGGTTAAGTCCTTTTAAGGGATGATATCTGTCCAAAATACTCTTAAAATAAATATATAAATATATTTTGGAACATGGTCGTATGACATTGTCAAAAACAGACAAAACACACAAATATTTGTATAAACAAACTTCCACGCCAGAGCTTTCAATGAAAGAGGTTTCAATGTCAACAGGTACCTAGAATTTCTGTAGAATCATAAAGCTTACCTGCACATTTAAGAACGTGTTCATGCAAGCGATTTTTACAAGGAAGACAAATACATGCTTAAGCCAAACAAATAAATTCACTCCTTACTGTTCCTGTATAGAGTCCAGCTACTGCATTCAAGCTAATGACAAGATGAACTGGCTATTGTTCATGTATTCATTATATTTATGAGTCTGACCTTTCAAAAATATTTATATGTAGCCAGTAGACTTTCTTGTAGAGTACAGTCCACTAAGCCTCAGATAACCAATGAATTTATGAATTCAGGCCAGTAAATCATTATTTCTGTGTGAAACTCAAAACTTTTTATGCCTCAGTGATGAGTCAGTGATGTCATTTTAAAAACATAGTATCAAAGTGTGAAAAAGTTACTGCAACATCTTTCTTCAGGCTCTCAGAGTACTCCTTCCCAAACCTGTTATCAATTTGGGGCCCAAACACTCCCAGCTCTGATGACCAAATAAGTAAGAAATGTCTTCAGTCCTCTCCAGCAGAAGAGAATCAAGGAGAAGTACAGTTTTCCCACTCCTTCCTTAATCTTAGACTGAAGTCAAATTTACTTATCTATACAGAGTCTTAACAGATGAAAAAAAAATCAATTGTATTTGAAGATTTGGGAAGATTTGAAACATAAAACCCACTCTCAAAGCACATAGGTAATACCAACACAATTCCTGCACATAGGCTAATACAGTGGTTATGTCCAGTTCTGGGTCATACTTCATTATGGCAAATATTTAAAATATTCTTGCAAAAACAAATATGTGAAATAAATTAACATTTGCTTGTCCGTAAAAGCAATATAAGAGTATTTTAGAAGTTCGTGAGTATTTTAGAAGTCCATGAGCCTAATTCCAAGGTTTGAGATGTCAATCCCTTAATCTAAAATTAACTACCATTACATGTAATTGTGAATGAAGAAAGTGCTCATGTTTCAGCTACTCTCATCACATAGAACAAGTCAACTTATTCAGATGCTGTTGCATAACTAGATTTATAAAATATCTGGAAAATGAAAATAAATTGCATTACTTGGAGGGCTAAACTGATTCTCCTGGAGAACTGAGATAATTTCCTCCCGTGGGGGCAGATCTGGAAACTTTTCCTCCAGAATTGACAGCACTTTCTCCTGCTGTGCTGCAATTCTCTCAGGCTCCAAAGACATGCACTTGAAGAGAATGCTTCCTGAAACATTGAAAGATAAAAATCAGTATCTCCTGTAAACAGCAAAGGAGTACTAGAGAAATAAGAATATTTGCTTCATCCGCGTCCAAGTCTTTTCTTTCTTGAAGCGTGATTCCACTGACATGTTCACAGAATAACAGAATGAGTGCTGTTCTTATTAGTATGAAGTTAGATTCTAAAATCTGAGCGGTGTGGCCTGCCAGCGTCTGTGTTGCATCTATCTGGTTGCTCCCACGTCAGTTGCAGCGTGCAGCACATTGCTCAGGTCTAACCTAGTTCTGCTGTGTGGCCATTTGCTAGCAGGACGTCTCAAGGGGCCTGAGCAAGGCTGTTGCTCTAAGCATTATACCGAGAATTATCAAATTACATTAACTCCAAAGTGAAGACAGCTTTAAAGCTGGGAAATGGTAAATCTGCACACTTAAGCTTCCTTCTACAGACATAACAACGAACTGCTAATATACACAAGCCATATACTAGTTAAATAATAATATACCAAATACCAATATAGCTCTCAAACCCAAAGAAATAAAACAGATCTCATTTCAATTATACTTTTCAGAAAATGATAGTACATAGTTTTACTTTATAAATGCATCTAGTGAGCATTTCTAATGGCAATTATCCCCAATATTCTTTTTAATCTCCTTGAATAAAACTTACAAAGAACATTTTGAATAACTTTATAAATATGAAGTTACATGAGTCATTGGTCATTTCAGCGCAAGGGACTCTAGTTGTATCCCTGCCAAAGGACACAGGAAAAAAAAAAACAGTACATTCAGCCAAACAAAATGACACATTGAATTTTAAGAGAAGCATAGTCCATTAAATTATTGCATATAATTGGTATGCTCTTACAAGCCAGAAGTAAGCTTCATCAGACATCAGACTACATCAGACTACATCAGCTACATCAGCTACATCAGACAATAATTTACCCTATATATTCCATCCTGGATGTTAAGGTTCTTTGTGATTTAAGGATTCAAGGTCACCTTCTTAACTCTCAGGAGGTTGGAATTCCATTTATTGATACACGCAAAGATAACCTTCTCTACCAATTACTCACAGTGAATTAAGGATAATAAATTTACATTCAGCATTAAAATTATTTCTTACTGTACTACTGTAGAGGGATTTCAAACAACTATATGACCCTATTGCATCATTCTACATGCATAATAAACCGGTACAACAGTAGTGGAAGATAGTTATTACAAATCAAAAACTTATTACAGTCAAGAAATTAAAAGAAAAACTTGTACATGGTCACCCTCTCTCACAAGATTGACTAGACTAGCAATTGCCCTCACATTTCCTAACATGACATGCTGATTCCTTGGCCACTGAGATGGTAATAAAATATGCACAGCATAAATACTACTGTAGCATCAGATATTTGCTGAAACCATCATTTTCCTGGTAATTAGGTAAGAACTAGGACACTAAAAACAAAAATGGACAGACAACTATTAAATAATAAAAAAAAAAAGTCAAAACACTACCTACAAAATACTTGTTTGTATATTAACCTTATCAAGAAAAATGTTTAATGAGCCAGATGATCTTCTCCATCACATGTTACATTTTGGAAATTCAGACATAAGAATTTCACTCTGGGTTTCTATTATAAATATGATAACTTTCAATCTTCTCTTAATTTTCAACTGTCTCTTACTGGATTTATGTCAGTCTTATCATCATTTTAAGACAATTACTATATGAATTACTACAGAATCACTTTGATTCTGTATACTGCATATCAGTTCAGCCTCATTACAGGACTGATTACAAATTGAACAATAACTACATTACTCAATCAATTCTGGATTTTTACTAAACCACAAGAAAAAGGTAGGCACTATATTCTTCCTAAAAGCTCAATCACACAACAGTAGTGAATTGTCAACAGTTTCTGAGTCTTAGAATTTAAGACACTTTTTTCTGTGTTTCTCACTGAATCAATTTCCCAGCTATTACAATAACATAAAATTGATTACGAGCCCTTTCTTCTATTTCAGTTATTTCAAGCAGGTGATGATCACATCTAGAACAGACACAATGTGTAATTCAAGGCAAGACCAGTCCCAGGGTAGCCCAGATATTCTGGGGCCAAGAAAAAGGGTTTAGGGAGACATGACAGAGAAGGGGAAAGAAGGAAGAAGACAAAAAAACGGCTTCATGTTTCTCCATGTGCAGCAGAAAACACTGATAACAACAAGGCAGGGTCTAACAGTCAGGTCAGTATCCGACTGTGCTTTTGACGGCTACCTCAACCGCACCAGTTATGCAGCACTGAGAAATTCCCCTTAAATGCCTGTTTTCTGAAAAAGCATATGGATTTCTTTCATACCATAACAGCTCTACCATACTGTTCCAGCAGTATTGTTTCTGCTAATAAAATCTACCAACTTAAATCTCCTAAAAATATGGATTGAGGAGAGGGGGGTTGTACAATATTTATTTATTTCCTCACTCAAAAGCAATGAAAAGATTGCTTGAAATATATATACTGCAGCAGCCCACCCTCCATTTGTCCTGGCAACAGTTTGGATCTGACTCTTGTTATCACACATATGACAAAGTCTGTATTTCTCCGAAGGGAAGACCAGTCCTGAATTCCATCTTACCTCTAGTGGGACACACACATTACTGCATAGTTACAAAATCAGAGAAAAGTCACAGAACTGTAGTAGTTTTTAGACAAGCTTTATAGTCCAGCGTCTAATAGGGAACCTTGGCCTTTTATTTTTCAGCTTCTCCAGGTAGACTTTTTTGCATACTTTGATCGGGTACGACATTTTCCAGTGAGATGGCAAACTTGCTGAGGAATCAAGCACTTACTACAAGAAAGAAATTTTGTCTTTCCTGAAACAATGCCTCAACATAGGCAAACCTCTCTCTCAAAAAAAAACAAAACAAACCAAAAAAAACCACTATTTTTTGACCTGTCACAGCAACACTGCAGTTCCTGTATTGTCAGCTTTCCTGCTTAGATGGAAGGAAGAGGAAAGCTTTCTCAAATTAACGGAGTGTCAGCAATTCCTAAACTCAACATTTATTCCTGCTTCATTCTTTTACAATACGTTTGTCAGCGGGAAAGAAAGGTCTTTGCTGCCTATCACTGAGACACTGTATTCATCAGCATTCCTGTGAGGACTAGGATCCCAAGTAGTTTAAAAAAACCTGTTTACTCCCAGTACTTTTTCTTGACCAAGGGTGCAAAGCCCATTCAGTCACGTGCTCTGTTTTAAGTACCCAATGTAAAAAAGATGCATGGGCTCAGAAATGGGCTGGTGCAACTCTTCCTGGGTTTCTGAAAGCGTTGCAGAAGCTGCTCTGTGTGCTTGCAAGCACAGAAAGGCAAAAATGAAATATAACAGGTAATACAAGATTCAATATTATTTCTTGTGTATATCACACTACATTACCAATATCTTTTCCTAGGGAAAGGTCACTAGAAAATAAGCTAGGCCTCTTAAAAAACAATATGCATTTTATTCTTTTTGCAAAGCAGTCTGGTAGTGAAGCACTAGTTTTGCCAAAAGCAATTGCTATGCATTAATATTAAACATGATCTAATGAAGGCAGAAGTCGTTTTGGGAAAACATTAAGAACAGCACAAGCATCTCCTGAATGATAAGTCTGTCACTGAAAGGAACAGTAAAATGAAAATACAGATGTCTCTTTTGTCGAGATTTTGTTCCATGACATAGAGATAAAATAAAAGGATAGGGAGAAGGGGAAAACCATCAGTCCCTCATGGAAAGGCATTCCTCTCCCAAAGCAAAACAAAACAAATAAAAACCCTCAAGCAAGCAGCCTTCATAGTAACTGAAAGGAAAGTCGGAAAGCTGGAATAAAATGTAATAAAATGCAATCTTCCAAGCAAGAAAAAGAAAGTTGCCTCCAAGAAAACTGTTTCCATACATAACAAGAAAAATAATAGTCCAAATAAGCACAATGTTTGATGGCATTTAAAATATTCCCTTCTTTCTTGCAAATATATTAGGGATGCATTTCACAACCAACTAGAGAACATGTGAATCATTTTACTGATACACAAGACAGCACAAAAAAAAAAAAATTGGCAACCTTCCCAAAGTCCTTAAAAGGACATTTCTTAACATTAGCCTGAGTGGCTAGAATAATAAACAAATCTTCTCTACTGAAAGTCAGACTCCACCAATCGGACATAAAAAGGCCACAACAATACAATGCATAACCAGCAAAAGCAGGTCCACATACAAATATTTTGCTGTCTTGCTGTAAATCTGTATTTACATGTTGCAGTCTGCACCTTGTGGCATCCTTCAAGGCTCTATACAAATAAACATAAGGAGGCATTTTTGCAAGTGCGCTGACCCAAGGTACCTGACAGTGAGTGCTGGGAATCACATCCTTGCCAGCTGGCTGCAACAGAAAATGTAATGATTCAGCAGTTTAATGGATCTTGAGTTTGGCAACAGTCCCCTTGTAAACATCTCTGGGGAAATAAAATAATACAGGCCTAAGACTCTGGCAGGTTTTATAATTGTTTGCTCCTGGCTCAAAGCCAGGGACAGGACAAGCTCTAACTTAAGGCAAATATAACTGTACAACACTTTGATGCGCAGACCAGGCTTTATTCAAAGCCTAAGGGTAGAATTAACTTATAGAATGGCTGAAGAGGAGACAAATATCAGGAAAGCATTCATTTGAAAAACAAAAATAAATTAAATATTAAACTGACTAAATATTAAACTGTCCTTGAATATTAAATGGACTAAAATGCTCAGTTTTGCATAGATGCCTCTTTTCTTGTTTTTGTGCAGGTTAAGCATCTGGTTATAACATTTCTAAACATCTGAGTTTATTATTAAAATTAATAAAATCAGTAAAAGACTGTGAGGAAAAGAAATCCGCAAAAAAGAAAACAAACAACACTGTTATAGCCACTGTATTACACTTACTAAGATATGAGCTGTTTTATTGTCTTATAAGTCTTATAGCAAAATATTCCCTAGAAGACCAAATTAAAATGGAAGGCAAACCATTTCCAACTTAGAGACTCAGGCTCAGGGCTAAAATCATTCAGTCTTTTTAGGGAAATAAAATCCAAATTCTCAGTACCTAGACACACACTTCAGTACTCTACTACAGAGCTTTCCCAAACTGATGCAAAAAAAAATGGCACAAGAAATACAAAAACAACACAGTAGCACAGAAAAATATAAAAAAGCATAACAGGAGCCTTTCCTGTGCCTCTACACCTAAGAAATATCCCCAGATTACTAGGCAATCCCGCTACAGTAAACTACATCCATCCATCCACCAACATGCTGGTGGTAAGAACAAAGCAACCACACCTGCTTCCAGATCACAATACAACGGGCCATATCTCCCTCTATATTCTATGCTCTCTGCAGAAACAGATTTCAAAACAGTAATTTACGGACACAGATTTGGCAAAAGATCTGCGTAATCCAGACCATAATGCAGATCATAATCTGCATTAAAAAAAAAAGCACAACAGATGGATATGAACTGGCTGCATTTGATCTTTTAGTTTTAGACTGATGGATTTGGTCTTCCATCCACATATATTTACAGAATATATAAATACATATATGTATATATGTATGTACATATTTAAGCTATCAAAAGCAGTAATGTGATTCACTGACATCTCTGAGTTTGCAGTGGTAGGTTCCTATGCGTAGGAGAATTTTTTTTTTATTACAGGAAGCGCAACAGAACTTGCCATGCTACTTAACCTAATACCAGCTGTGCTACTGGGAGAAGTAGCAAAAAATCAGGTCACAAATGCACTTTTTTTAGTTAAGTTTTGCACACCACTTCTCACCAAGCAAATGCAGGAAGGCAGGTAACCATAAATTCAAAAATTTATGCAAACGTCTGCTACCCAATGATACAATTTACATTAACTTATTAATTAAAAAAAAGTCTCCTTTAAAACTGGAATTGTAACCTTTAATGCAAAAACTTGCAACATTTCTCTAACAAAAGTACTGTACTCAATTTGGGTATGAACTAGAGAGCCAAAAGACGTTCTCACTAACTACCATGTAGTGTTATATCATGTACATTTTAGTTAACTATTCAAACCACTGCCTCCTGACATTTTCCATCATCAAACAGATATCTAAGGAGAATCTTAAATGTCTTCCTAGGTCCTGCCATAAATATAAATTGTTTTGCTTGATCATTTGCCTAGACTCCTAAAGAACTACTCAACAGAAATTTGGAGATTACAAAAACACTTCATGGCAGGTTTATTGGGTCTTATTAGCATGGGAAGGTTCTAAAACAGCGGGCTGGATCCTGTGTTACTGTTAACACTTCTTCAATGAAACGTAGAAAAGGCTTTGAAGACATCAGATTTTGTACTTTTTCAAAACATAGGCGTTACGTCATCCACCAGAGGGTCAGTACAATGACAAACCAGGAATCCAGTAGCTTCTTAAACATAAGTGTAGGCAAGACTTCATAATCCTTATTAAGCATGTGCAAATTACTTTCTTGAAAATAAATTTAACGGTTACATCAATTTAAAGCTATTGCCTTTCAAATTCAGTAAACAATAGTAAAATTCAGTAAATAGCTCAAAAACGGCAATTGGTTCTTCACAACTTCAGGTTTTTTTTCATTAAAGAGTTACAGCACAGAAACTCAAGAAATTATACAAATGATAAACTACAAAGACAGAAATGAGCATATTTCTGACTACAGAAGTCTCACTGGTTTGCACTGTACTGTGCAAACAATACAGGAGAAAAGGAATGTGTTAATGAAGATTTTATGACAGCATTATTGAATATGCCAAGTTTCATATCACACCTCTAAAACATGATTCTATACAAATCATCACCATCAAGAGAAGCTTTAACATGTAAGCATTAGATTCCCATCCATACTGTTGTCCACAGGCAGGCAGAGCCGAACTGTCAATACTGCACAGCCCCTGGAATCGAAGTGGGAACTGCACAGCTATTCCAGCTACCCAGCTGGTATGTCGACAGCTCCATTTAATATTCTTGTCTAGTGATACAGCAAAGACCTCTCATGCCTATTTTTAAATGCACATTTTTAATATCCAATATAATGTTACTCTTTAACAAACTCTTTACTCCCTGCTTCTTTTATGAAGCTTCCCGTGGTCTTTAAAGGGATTGTTAACCAAAGAATGGATCACAGTCTTTCTGCATGAGCAGATTCAGAAACACTCCATTAAACCTTTCAGTATTTAATATAAAGAGTAATCTCTCACCTCTGAGGAGATAAGCCAGTTGCTGAGTGATTAACTCTGGTGCCTCTTGAAGAATCTCTTTTACTACTAGAGAGGAAGAAGATGCTTGTAACTCCAGGCTGCCATCACATTGCTCATCTGGATTGATGACTTTGACAACAGCTGATTCCAAACTTTTATCCTCACTATCAAGTAAATTTAAAAAATTATATATGATTTTCTTTACAACTGCTTGATCTTTAAATATCCCCATACACACATATTATTTATTTGGGTAGTACTAGATTTTAACAGCCAAACACTTTCCAAAAATGTCAGGATATAATACTAAGGTTATTTTTATTGAAATTCTACTATGAGGCCAAAAAAAAAGTAATCAACTCCTTCACAGCCTCAGTATAATTTTGGAATGAAAGAATTAGTTTATTTATTGTTTGCTATGTCAACAGAACTTAAATGTTTCCATTCTGACTCTACCAAATTCTTTTAAAAATTATAATTACCAAAGCCTATTTATATGTGTACTGAAACTATCACTCTTCACAGACAGGAGATTTGATATTTTCACCATTTAATACATTGGTTGCCTACAAAGTATCTTTATTTTGCATTTGCTCAGTTTCTGATTCTGCTTATAACCCAAAGCCAAATTAGATCTAATACTATAAAATGCACATCGTAATTCTATAAAAGAAAGAAACACAGAAAATAATAAATATAACGCAAATCTTGCAAATAATGTTTATTTTGCAGAAGTGAATGAAGCACTGAGTTGATCGTAGTTGTTAATGAATCAATGGCTATGAGTTCATTACATATATCTCATTTTAGATTTTAGTTATTTTTCTTCAAGTCTGTAAACCCCTCAGGGTAGAAGAGCACATTTTGGGAGCAAGTGGGAGGAGTCTAGCAGGACAGCTATCAGTAAAGATAGAAAGGAATATTATCATATTCATCAGGAAGGAAGTTCTAAAGAGAGTTGGAAGCAGAGAGCATTCTCCGCGCTAGACAGACAGGCAGACCTTTATAAAGAAGCCTTCTCTAGAAGATTCACCCGGGCATTTAGCGATTACCTCCTAAGGACAAGGAGATGAAATACAATCTTTCACAGAGGAACTTTGTGCCTTTGGCACTGAGGATGTTTTGAGAAAACTGCTGCAGTTTTGAAGACTGTAATAGCCTAGCAACCAAACAAAAAGTCCTGACGAAGTGAAAGCAGAATCCTCTATACTGCTGGATGTATTTATAACACACTGTGTTTAATGATTAGGTTTTCTTTAAGGACAGTATTTTTCTCCACAGTATGTCTCAATTAAACTTTTATCTACTCTTAGATAGATCTTAACAGCAAATATGCTTTGGCCACCTCCAGATCAACATTCCTTTGCTGGAAGCCAAGTAAGAAGCTGAAAAAACAACCGTTCTCTTATTTACTAACCACAAGCAATTATTTAAACTAAATTAAAATATCTAACTTAAGTTCTGGGAAGACAGAAAATAATAAAAAAAGGACCATCAAAAGTGATGGCAAGATGCCTAAATTTAGTTTGGTGTATGCACTGAGCATAATGAAACAAATATATAATAAATATAACTATATTTATCTATATTTTAAATATATCTGTATCTATAAATATGTATACAAATATATATTAAAAATATATATTAAGTTTCTTTATTTCTATGACTTCACAGAAAAGCAATAAGGACTGCATAAATATCATGGAAATCTTACTCAGAAAAACTTTAAAATAAGCCCAAATAAACTGTCTCGTTGTATATACAATATAATACCTTGTCAGCATGCTGCTGTTTACAAGTGTTAAAGACAATTTCCCTTCATCATTCAGCTGGTGCAAATTGATTTCATCTCGGAAGATATAGAGCGACTCAGGGATATTCAATTCCTCCAGGATAAATCTTGTTTCTGTAAAGTAGCTGAAGTCTCTTCGTGGTATGTTCAACACCGGTAAGCAAAGAACATCAGGAGGGCTGACCTGTAATGTAGGCATATATTGGTCATAGTTGCATAAAATAATAAGACTTGTTTTTCATTAGGAAGCTTTTTTACCGATCTGAGCAATTAGAAATAGGTTGAATTATCTCCCTTTTACTTCTGTCTCTACAAACAGCAGAAACAACCATCTTTTACTTCTTTTGTTGTTATTCTGTCTCTATGCACATCCAGAGCAGTTGTTAGGAGGCAAAAGATACATATGCAGTTTTGAAAAAGACTCACTACTATTTTTCAGCAAAAGATAGTTATCTCTAAAATTCTGTAAACACAAATTAGAAATGTTCGGGTTAATTGGATTCCAGTGTTTAAAACCGTAATCAAAATATGCCTTTTAAAATTGACTGTTCTGCATTTCTGACAGTGAATGAAGATGCAGGTCGATCAAAATATACATTTAGACAAGCCACTTAACTTCTGTAAAGTAACCTCCTGATCAAAGTCAGCCAGTACCACTGACTTCAGCCAAGTCAGGAGGCAATCTTCTCAATCGCACTAAGCTTTTTTATAAAATGCGGAGAAGACCTTTACATTCTTTGAATGTGATTCTTAAAGATAGGAAATTCTTCAGACCACTGGCTGTCTTTCATGATATCCACATTCAATGCTCAGCATACCAGCACTTAACGCAGTGGGGACTTGTGAGCCCAAATTTAAATAGTAATAAATAACCAACAATTAATAGTGACCTATTAAACAATTAATAGTGATCCAACAGTCTATTAAAAGCATTTACCAAAAGATCTGTGATTTGAATTGCAGGCCTCAGGGTGTAATCCATACTGGTGCTGAAGAGACTTGCAGGCAATCTATGCATTGCTTAAATCAAATGTAGCTGATATATAAATCACTGGCAAGTGCACAGCAGTGATTTTTGTTCCTATTGAACAAGCCTCCTAGTGTATGCCCGCTCATTAACTTCCATGTGGAAAAAAGACATCTAGATTCTTTCTATTTAAAAATCTCACCTTTGACTGTAACAAAATCATTGTCCCAACTATTTTTCTACAGTATGTTTCCATTTGCTTAACAATAAGATGTCTATAACAAATTAGTTATGATCCTTTTCTGCATTTCTTTCCTTACCTTATCTAGAAAGTAGGCATAGGTCAGAGCAGAAATGAGAGAATCCAAATCACAGGATTTATTCCCAAGAACAACATGGACTTTCTCCAGGCGTTTGCTCCTGTTCTGTAACACAATGGAAGACAAATGCAGCAGGTGACATTGGGCTCCACCAAAATACAAGTTAAATATCTGGATTGTATAATCTAGTTGTAATGTTTTTTACAGTTTGCCCAAAGAATTTAGCTTTTGTGGGATCAGACATGTTTCCTCAGCTTTGCAGCTCTAAAGAAAGACTAATAAGAAATTCTAAAGAAATTTGGGTTTCATAAAAGACTCATGTTTAGAACTTATGTACTAACCAGAAAGTATTCCATCTAAGTAGCAGATAACAGAGACACAGCTTCACGCATAAATGGAAAAAAATACTGAAAATGTTTCCCAAACCTAGTAAGAAATGCAGTGGAAATAGACACAGCAAACCATACACAAAAACTCTGATTTTAATTTTCCCTTTTTTATCACTTGGTTAAAATCTGTAATTAGACAGATAGGATTTTGTCCTGACTCTTCAGAAGCTGAACAGTACCAAGGGTTTTGCATGCCAAATGACAAGTCTTCCTATCTGTCTTACTATGTACATTGTTAATGCCAAGCTGACTACATGAAAATATTCGTTTTCTTTTAATGAGATATGCTTCTTAATTTGAGAAGCGTATCTGTGTGACACTAAGGTACATACCTCAGAACCAAAAGTGTGCTTTAATTTCTTTTTGTTTAGCCTTTAGACATTTTGAATTAGTATTCTGCACTTTATTGAGTAAAATTCTAATCCTTCTATTAAAAGGATATAACTAGTATATCATCCTCTATAATTTTAACTGTGTCATTTTTTAAAACAAACCTTCCTTCTTTGTGTGTCTAATCTGGGTACAAGAAAGATATTTAGTTCTCTTTTCATTATATGGGACACAGTGGTGAAAATACCTTTGAGTAATAAAACCAGGACAAATATTCTATACTCCCTAGGTGTTGGCAAAGAAACTAGAAAACACAGACAGCTTTCTGAACAGTACGGTGTCTGCTGCAGATTATGTTCATTTAAACTGTAGGCCTTTGCACACAGGAAACACATTTATAAGATGCTTCCTTTATCAAATTGTTCTTGTACAGCGTACACTTCTGTCTAGTCTGCTGCCTGAAAGAATGAATATAAAGATCAGGAGCTAGTGCTTTTCTTAGGACTTTTCGATGACAGAGACTTTTTTCTTTAGCTTCTTCCCAAGAACATAGCAACTGACATAACCTGGAAAAGGAGAAAAATGAGTGATCTCCATATTGACCGTTAATTCTACAGATTGATTCACCTATAGGAATCCAATACAACCAACAGCATCTAAAATTTTAAGCAACCTGATGCTATTCTATATCTATATAAGCTACATCTATAAATGTTCTGTATCTACATTACCTATGTCTACAAAATTATTTGCTTCCTTGGTTCACATTCCAAAACACACAAACCCACATACCACTAGCAAGGACCCTGTACACTAAACTTAGTTTCAGTGACAAATGTCTGCCCCATTCATCAGCCCAAATGCTGCTTTTTTTCTCAAAAAATAAGAGAAATTTGGGTGTTCTTTTAAAAATTCATCGTGGTGCCCTGGAGCACAATGATTTACAATTTACACATTTGTTTTGAAAATTTATGTTAGATACAATTTAGCTACACACTTAGCTTTTGAGAGCAACACAGCTCTCAAAAAAGAGAAAATTATGTGAGAGAAGGCCAAGAACTTCCAAAGATGGAAATATTCCTTTGTCTTTCCAATTGTTTAGAGAGAAAAGAAGCATTCACATTTCTTTAATGTGTCATCACTTCCCCCCTCTCCAATGTCTCTTCTGTGATGGACGAATAGTTACATTAAGTTTAAACATTTGCAAGGTTGAAAGTTTGCAAACCTTTAAATTTGCAAACTTTAGGGGCCCTACACTTGACCCTGCTGAAGAAATGAGAAGAGCACTGGTTTAAAGGGCAGAATACAGAGAGATCACAGTAAAGCAAAAAAACCTCTGAAGCACGCCCCCCCACACACACCTTATGGAGAAGGGTCTCCATAATCCAAGGATATCAATGTAATATCTGATGTCTAATCTTCAACTCCAGCACACCAGTAATTCAGATAACACAAGAGAAGCAAAACAGACTGTAAAAAGAGGCTATTTCTGCTCTTAAAAGCTCAGAAACAACAAATTTGAGCAGGAGTTTACAACTCTTTAAAACAGCAGTAGGCAAAACAACATCGAGGGGGTGTATTACTTGGCCAGATTGTTGACCTGTTAAACCTGTTCCAGAACTTTTTGGTCCTTGACTTTTAGCACATGCAATAGAGGTAAAACAGGTCTCGCTCAGTACTTCTTATACTGTTCTGCAACAAGCTTTTTTCATAAACTTGTAATTTTATGTTTGATAAAAATACGTGCTTATTAAAGAATTCAAATTTGCATTTCACAGATTTTGAGATTAAAATGGACTATCAGAGTAAAACAGCAAGGAAAGTTTGCTCTTCACATTCTGGTAATGTTGGGCGCATCAATGAGCAAGAGAGGTAAGGTCTACAAGAATTTTCAGAGTATAATTTAGTCAAAAATTATAAGATATTTGTGGTTACGCGCCTAAACAAAATCCTCCCTTTTTAGAACAATTATTCTTATCCATAGAAGCAATCTGTCAAAAAATATTTCAGTGAAACAGTCTAGATTTGATATATCATAGATTAAGCTTGCAGAAATAGTACCAGCTACAGTGAGAAATTCCATTTGCCTCTTTGCTTCAAGTAGGGCTGAAGAGAACGAGAAAATAGAAACGCAAAGTTAAGCAGCTCCCCAAAGCACACAGATGGACCTCCAGCCTATAGATAAGAGCTGTGCCCTATGTATTAGCGCACAGATCAACATAAAAAGGTTCATGCTCTCCCTGCGCTGAGCAATACATAAATACTGAATTATTTCCCTTCCCGTTCCCCAGTGACAACCACTTAAATAATACAGCCATATGCAAAAATAATATCTGTTTAACCTATTCACATCAGACAGTTTCACAATTCAAGTATCTTTTGTATTTGACACAGGTATTTATCTGCCAAAATTGCAGTCAATGGAGTCAATATGCTAACAGATTAGCTGGACAAATAAACAGTATCTTTCCCTCTCCATTTTAATGCAGGAGATCTCCTTGCACCCATGACACAGATACTTTATCTATAAGAAGCTTAGTAACAATCAAGGGGTCTGAGCAAGTTAAATATTCTTCTATTCTGTGCTAAATGGACAGGATGTGAAAAAACATTATCAGATAAAGGTTCAACTCCACAAATTCTCAAGCAATATAAAACTCAGCACTGCATCAAACATTCATCTAAGCACAAATGGGTTCTCTAGCAATTCTATACTGAAAACACTTTATTAGCCTCTGATGTGATTCAAAGCATTTTAGACAGAGGTCTAAAATCAGTACTTTCAGCATAACATCACTGCCTCTGCTAAACATTATTGGCAAAAGAATGTACCATTCATGGATAAAACTCATCATGATATACTTTTTCAGGAATAAACAGGTATTGTAGTCGATAACCACAGTGTGGCTTGCTGCAGGTTTTAAAAGCCTTAAGAGCTAGCAAAAAAGAGGGTGCTGATAGGTCTGATAGTTCTGAAGCTGCATTAAGGGAAAGAATTGAATAAATGATTACAAAAATATTTTCGTATTGATTTGAATGATTTTTAAGATCAATGGGACACTCAAAACAAACTTTACTTTAATCTTCCAGGGTTTCAATTGACTGTATTAATATAAACAGTGCACTGCACAAAAGAATTGTTCCCCAAAAGGTGGCCTCTCACATCAGATACTGGCTTTCAAAGAGCACACGAAACAAATGGCATTTTCTCACTTGGATCACATCAACTCTGAAAGACTTAAATGGAAAGATTCTTCTGTTGAGTTAGTTCACCCAGGCTCAGGAGAGGTGATGCCTCTTCCTTCCATGGCTGTTCAGAAACCAACATGACACTAGTACACACTATTGCATGTTTTTGTGGCTTAACTTCTTGATTTGCTTTCTTCTAGATCAAGATACAAGGTGGACCTTACCCAGAAAGTCCTCACATGCTGATGTGGAGAATCAGAGTATCTTTTCTCTTTGCCTTTCCTCTGCTCTTCTCTCCATCAAGCATAACTTTATTCTCTTCGCTTTCTCCTCGGCTACAAGGCTGATTTCACAAGTGCAGCTCCCGGGGTAGCTTTTTATTACCTTATTACCTTACTGATTCTCTTTAGTAACAGCCTCCTAAACATCACCGTGCCACCTCAACGCTCTCCATGAAAGCAACGTTGATGTCTGCCCTCCCAGGGCCATGCACGCTGATTCTTTACCTCACAGCAGGAAGACTGCTTTCTCTTCTGCCATCTCAAACATAACTACTGCTAATCAGACTCCTAGGAGACAAGCAGGCACATGGATCAGAGGCTTCCTCCCTTAGCTCACCAGATTTTCCTTTCTTCTAAGAAAAGAAGCCAGCAGAAAAGTCCAGTCAGGCAGGAGAGGCTTAAAATTGTGAGATTTAGCTGCAATAGGACAGCAAAAAGTGGTTTAGCTACATCTAACGTAGCTAAACCTGAGAGGAATCATGAGTTAGAGCCCTCAATATCTCCAAGAATTCTAAATTTTAAGAGCTGGATGATGAAATTAGAATTTATCAGTTAAACTACATCACTGACTATTAATCTCAGTGTTAACAGGCTTTTATTCAGCTTGATTAAAGGTAATATGCAAAATGACTCTGGATATATATGATAATTAAAGAAAAATATGGCAGAGACGTACTTCCATATGCATGGCAAAATACCTAGATACTCGGGCAAAGGACAAGATAATAATATTGCTAGATTTTTATGATATTTACTTACGAAAGAGAGATTTTTGTACTTCTTCAGCAGCTTTGGAATTGTATCTCCAAAACAGAAGTACAATTTCTTGAGTAGTCATTTTGGAGTACATCTTGTATTTGCTTCAGATCAGGCAGTATTATACCTACATCTGCCTGAAGGCTTTTAAGTTGATTATCTTTCTCTGTTGCCAAAGAAATGGCTTTAAGCCAAGGCAACGCTAATTTAATATTTTATGCAAAGTTCAAGTTAGTTTAATATTTCATAAGCCTTTTCACGATAAAGCTTGATCTTGGCCTGGAAAAAAAAAAAAAGACGGTCCACAGACTTGACAGGTCGTTGCTTTCTCCTACTATTTGAGGTCTGTAGAAAAAAATATTCTACTTCTCTGCTCCTGCAATATCCCATTTATCATTATAGCTTATGTAGTATATGATACACACACTGGATAACTGTACAGTCATCATACATATGGTTGCACAGAGGATTAACAAACAGATTTTTCAACAAATATCAATCCTACTGGTAGAATGTCATATAAAATAAAAGGTCAATTCTCTAAACCCATACCATGTGCTTTTGAGAAGGAGACATAACCTTACAAAAAAAATGAACATATATGGAAGGGAGATAAAAATTCAATGCCATTTTCAAAAGTAAGTGGATAGGCATAAAACATATCTAAGATCTTCACTGTCAAATAAGATCACTAAAATATGACAAAGGACTGTGACTAATCTACAACAAAGACCAGCATAATGCTTTCACACCTTGTATGTCATTAATATAGAACCTATCTGGAGCTTAGGGGATATACAAATGCATACATATTAATATGTACACATACATATTGTTTACCCATTAATATGTGCATGTACCCATGTAGGTATACACACACACACACACATTCTACAATTCATCACTTCCCAAAATCAGACTGCTCCACCGGAACATGCCACTTCTTCAAAATATTTAATGGAAATGAAGCAGGCTACACATCTGACAGGCAGCCAGGCAAACAGTCTGTCCTGTGATCATTCCTGGAATTTCCAGAAGACAGAAGCTTTTTTCTGCAGTCATTTCTCATCAAGAATTTGCTCCTGTAGCTGAGAATTCAATTCAACACTGCTGCATGACCAACAGGCCCTTATTTAGCCATTTGGAGATGAATGATCGTACAAGGAACAATTCCTACCAACTGAAAACATTTACTGTCTTTTTTTATTCGCAGAGTATATCTACATGCAAAGCTGTTCTCCCTGTTCCTGAAATACCTTGCAACTTATTTATCATACCAGTTATCCACATTGTGAAAAATAACAATTGACAATGATTTCTACATGCCATTTTTATTTGAAAAAAGAATAGTTGCAGTAATCAAATAAAGCACAAATTAATGCCATTTAAATTTCAAAAGAATTGCTGCAATTAAAAACACAGTCTTGTTGGCTGAACTTAAAATTCAGTGGTTTGTCACTGATTTTTCCTCATGTTTTCTCAGCTTATGCTCCATGGTTTCTCAAAAACAAATTTGCTTTTAGTGCCACCTTTGAGACACTACTTGCAGTGGATTGTGGATGTGTATGCCACATGACACACCTGGCAGTATCTGGATTTCAAAATGGGTCATTTCTCAAGTAAAGGATACATACACATCAACACTGTGTGTTTACACACAGTTTGGAATCATAACTTTGGCAGGAGAGGTTTTGACCCCGATTTTGCCCTTCATTATGGTGGACAGGTATTGCATACACTGTCTTAGACAACAACCCTTCCATGTTTTCATGGCACAAGAACAACAACGGGGGCAGGGACCTATTTAAATGGCCTCAGGCTGAGTAAAGATATTATGCAGCCTTTCCTGCTAAGCCAAAACAGGAAATACTCTAGTATGACTGAACAAGAAAAATGTTCCCAGCAGAATGATTCCTTAAGCCTCAATCAGCTGTACCTCAACAGCCTGTCAACGGGACTCTGCATCAAAGAATTTCCTGAAGGAAAAAAAAAAATCAAAATTCCCCTCTTGCTTTTTCGCTTTACTAATTTGAACAGCAAATGAGTTAATGTGCTCTACACAAGATTAGTGGTTCCACCGAACAACTAAATAGAAGCATACAGTATACAAAAAATCAGCTCTGCAAAAGGAAAGGGCCTGTTTTATGGGATTTGTTTGGCCTCTTAAGGATCAAAGTGCCACTTGAGATACTAAAAACAAACAAGGTAAAACCAGGGAGCACATTTACCTGCGGAGCAGAGGCCAGATTAATTAGTGAGTTATGTGCTGTATCAGGAGGTGACCGGTATCAACAATATCCTACATCCTGCACTGTGGAATTTGTATAAATTACAGAGAGAAAAGCAAAAGTCAGAGAAGGAAAAAAAAGAAACTTAATGAAGAAAAGGAACTTTGACTCAAATGATGTAAGTTTTTAGTTGCTCTGTCACAGATTTAACGTCTGACCTCAGGTAGTTTAAGAACCTTAAACTTTTCTCTACAACGGAGAGTAATTTTACAGCAGAGAACGAATTTATTGAAAGTTATGAGATCCTTGAAACCGTGTTGTCCAGTAGCCTTTAGTGTACAGCTTACTGTTTCTTAAGCAGTGCAGATTAGTGCAGGATGATATGTACCGAGAGACACTAAAGACCACACAGTCAAGTGAGACACAACTCTTGTGTGACTCAATATGTGATCATATAATAACAATGAATTATCTGTGTTTATATAAGCAATGTATAAACTATCCTTTCCTGATTAATTGTATCATCTTGCAATCTCTTTCTTTCCCATTTTTATCAATAGTGAGCACATAAAGCATTTATAACTATGTTTATATACACTTATAGGCAAACATAAGCATTACTATGAATGATTACATCTTCATTTTGCTTTAAACCCTCTGTCTCCTTTCCATCATGAACCATGTTTTAAATGATTAAAACTAGTCTATGCTAAAAACAAAATCATAGACACAATCTTTACTTTCAGACTTACTTGGATTCTCATTAGTGACATGCATTGAAATACTTGACACACCTTTAGCCAAGAGAGACAAATCATGGCTGGAAGAGCTAAGAGGCTAAACTCACTGTTTGCTTTTTTTCAGTATGTTTTTGAAACTCTGTTTTGTTAAAAATGCCTTTGTTTTTTTCCCCTCACACTCTAGTAAGTCTAGTAAGCCTTGAGTCTCCAAAGAGAGGCAGTATTTTCTTACATTGTTCTGATTTTAGTCACCATTTCTTTTACCATGCTAAAAACCTGAAACCAATTAACAGTACTCCTCTTTTGCCCTTTATGCCAGATGCACACACTGATGTCCAGAATAATTTTCCCCAAATCCCCTTCTTACCACTGATAGTTTCTTCTTGCGTGAGAGAATTACAATAAGATTGTACAAGTGTCTTTCTTAGAGATAGATAGCAAGTTGACCTGTTGCAAAACTAACCATGCATTAAAAATTGTCTTCCAGAGCTGCATTATTGGTGAAGTGACAGTGCATTAGCAAACGAAAATGCAAAGTGAATTTATTGATTGATTTTACAAAATAATCTATTTTGTGATTTGGGATGTTATGAAGAAAAAGAAACATACACACCATTATGAGAAGTCATTGATCTTTTATATATACATTGACTGATGTTTGTATTCCATATAGATCCCTGAATTGCCTCACTATAGTAGTTACATCAGAGCCTTACATGTGTTGCATGAGTTACATAAAATGCATAATCACATCCATGTAATACATCTGACATATATATGCTTTTTAGTAGATACCTAGCCACTCATAAACCTAAAACACGTGCTCCAATATTCTTCAAAATGTCCAGGGTGTCCAATACTCCTCTTTACATTCATGATATAAGAAGTAAAAAAATGGAAAGTAATTAGACTGCTAGACAAGTCAGACTGTTTTGAGGCTTGGATGTAAAGAATATGGCACCTTATGAAGCCATATGCATGTCATCCATACATCATGCATGGATGGATCCTCTTTCTCCGATTGTATGGGCTGTTTCCACTCTGCTCCTGAATTCTGAACAGGTCTTTAACACCGACCCACTGAGCACTTCTTGGAGCTGCCTGAAACCAACTCAGTGGGTTTGTCTCTGTAGGAAAACCAAATCAAAAATTTCCACCATGGTACAGACCCACCCTTCCAACACAAATCAAAAAGGCCTAATCCAAAACTCACAACAATATGGTTCACCCTAGACCTTCATACATGCTTACTTTAGCTGTGGTCCTATGAGTCAAACACACTCTCTTTTGGACTACCGATCACTTTTCAGAGCAGGATCACTGTGAAAACGCAGTGCTGATGTATCCAAAGGCAGACATATGAGATGTAAGGGCTAGTCCTGTACTATATTTGACCAGTTAATATCTCTGCTGATATCATTTATTTGAGGGCTTTTTTTTGCTGCACTCCACATTCCTTGCATATTTCATGTTCTCATGCACAGTCCTCTTTCTGTGATGGCAAACAGTCTCCACAGACCTTTTCAAATTGCTCTTAGCTGACAAAATATGTTTCAGCATAAACACTGCACAAAACCTTTTCTGAATCAGACTTCCCCATCTATCCTTGAAGCATTAAGAAGGGATTCAAACATATTTCCTTGACACCATTTGACTAACTGCAGAATTTTGCTATGTTTTAAGCACACTATTGACTGCATTAAATAACCTCATAATCACATTTAAAAGCTTAGTGATCTGGTGCCACCAATACACTAAAATATATGATAACAAATGCAGTCAGCATTTTCCATACCATATGGTTGTAAATGTTATTCTGCAGGGAACCAATTAAAACTATGGAAAACTTGGAACATGGACATATGGAACAAAACAAAGCAACTTATCTTGTCACCATGGTGCTTGCTCAGTACATCGATTAGGGAATGGTAATATTGTAGGACAAACAAACGCCACTTTAATTAAAGTGTGCTGAAAGGCAATATACAGTAGCAATCTAAAACATTTATTTTTGTTGTGCTGATGTAGGTTTTTCCTTTAATGAGAGAGAAAGGGTAAAGTAGATTACTGCAGAAACAAAAAAAAAATGTAAATTTTCATATTTGGAGAAGTGCAACATTAGTATTAATTTATTGAAAATTTTTCTTCTTTAACATCCAATGATAAAAGCATAGAAAACTGAAAAACAATATTTACATTTCAGGGAAGAATATTTGAAACTGCTAAGGACATAAGGTGTACCAGAGAAAGGTAAGTTTAAGCAGAGACTTAGCCCTAAATGCCTACCCAACACTCTGCCAAGAGGTAACACTCCAGAGGAAAATGTGAATCCAGTGTGGAAGAAATAGCAATCACTTTGCTAAAATGTCCTCCAGAAAAACCAAAGAGGTTTCAGGAGACAGAATCTTGGTTACCTCCTTAGCCTGGGGCAAGCCGAGAGAATTGCCTAAGCCTGCACCTTCCACTGCTTCTTGAGAGTTCAGAGCCACCACGGTTCCAGAGCCCTGCAATCCCTGTGACACAAAGCGCCAAGTAAGAACGTAGACGTTACGCACTTTGGGCAAAGATCCCATTTGCCTATGACACCTTGAGCTGACATACAGATGACAATAATTGAAATAATATTAGATATGATAATTATTACTGCCTCCTGCACTGCAGCTCCAATACACGTTGCTTTGTTTTGACATAGAATATATGCGTCTCTGAGCAGTATTTTAATTTTACCCTGGCTAGAACAGTTGGTACAGAACTGAAGGAACAATTTATGTTAATTCTATTGGTCAGCACAGGAATGATCCAACACAGCCAAGATCTGCCAGGAATTGCAATATAAATACATCTTTGTTACACAAACCTATAGCCGTCTTGTCGCTGGACTGGCAAACACTCCAGACTGTGGTGAGAGTTTCTGTATTGGTAAATAACCCATCGATTGCACAATCAGAATCTATCTGGCACAGGAGTTCAGTTTAGGCAAACCTTTCTGACAAAAGGTATGCCACACAGAGATGAACAGAAATAATATAGACAACGTATCATACACTAAATACTGTATCAATACTAAAGATGATCCTGGAGAAAATTGTCTAGTATTGCTTTAAAGCATTGAAATAATAGATGGAATCATTCAAAGTGTAATTACAGGTAAATTCATTCACTGCCTATGTTATGAAGCCTGCACAAAAATACATTTGTTTAAATATATGTTACACCTTTTATTTCTATCTAAAAAAATGACTAAGTATTAACAAAATAGGAGAACAAGCCATCCAACCAAACAGAGATCTCTTTTTGCTAAGGTTTGGCTCAATTGCACCTATTTTGATTATGGTTTTCACAATGTATTATGATAGAATTTTATTAAGGAGGAAATAATAAACAAATTCTTATGTTAAGAGACACTAATGACTGATTAAATAAGACATGTCCCTCTTTAATCGTGGTTTTGCTGAATATAAAAAATAATCTTATTTAACACCACTACAGGCAATTCATCATCCCTGCTAAACCTGCCGCCCTAGCTAATTCAAAGGATTTCAATACAAATATTTTAGAAAAGAATACAATAACAATAAACAAAACAAATTACATTGCTAATATATAATTTAAAATTACTAATTTCTGAAAAGATCAAGCATATAAACTGGTTTCATATTTAGCGCACCATGCTGTACTTTTAACCCATGGAAATGATTGATAAAGTATATCAAGAACTATGTTCATCACTACATAGTGATTTACTTGATTTTCCTGAACCATCAAGCTCCTGATTCTCAATAAAAAAGAGGCATACATAGACATCTGCCTTTCATGTAGATAAAAAGGGGCCAAAGGCAAGAAGAGATACATATGCTACTAAAGAATGGTCTGCTTCCTCTCAGAATTCCCTAAGCCTGCACCAAATTATGAACATCTAAACTTGCTTGAAGTGATTCCAAACATTAAAAGAAAAAAATCAGAGAGAACAACATCACTCCATCCATTCTTGCACAGACAGACAAGTCCTAAAAACAAAAGTAAGCTAAGAATATAAATGCAATCTGTGCAAACCAAAATGTCTGACACACAGGAGTGATCATAGTTAGATGGACACTTTTCTCTCTGTAGAGTACGAAAACACTGGTAGAACACTCAGTATGTTTGAAATTAAACAACACTCTGTCCAACATATGGACTTCCCGTATGCTCCAGGAACACTTTTCCTGTCTATGAGAATGCTCCAACCCATGATCTGAATTTCCTTTGCACTGCAGGGTGCTCAAGGTGGAAAGAAGAAGGGATTCATCACCCCTGCAGTTATTGACACACATCTAGTTAGACATTTGTCAGAACAGGAGTAATGGAAATACAGTTTAGATGAAAAATTGACGATGATTTCATGGCAGTGCAGCATAAGGTCACTCGCTGATCTCTACTTGTTATTTCTTAAGTTTTTTATTTCTGTTGAGTCAGTTGAATAAGTCTCAGCAGATCAGAGGACCATTACATAGCATTTTACAGACTGCAAGTATTTTGAAGAGAAAATATTATTTAGAGTTTTCTTTCCCTTATATGGGGACACGGGTAAAAGCTGGGCTTACATTGCTGTTGAAAGGATATCTGTTCCACATTAATGGAATTAGGAAAGTCTATTAAAAATAAACAGGGCATAATTCTTTCTTTTCTTTTACCAGTTAAACAGGCACAGTATTTTTGCTCAGTATCATTAAAAGAGAGACTGATAAGATCTAATACTAGTATATTTATAGTCAGCCTTCTTTCAGCATTTCATCTGTAGATGAAGTTCATATGTATAAGTAGAAATAAATATTTGCTACTCCTGGAAAATAAATAGTCTTAAAAATATAAATATATATATGTATTTAAAGTACTTAAGAGAGAGCTGAAATACTCCACACATGATCTCACAAATAGATCAGTAAGCTAGCTAAATTTATTTAAGGGGCAGACTGCAAATGCTTTCTGATCTGAGTTGTCTAAGACATGGACAGCATAGCAACATAGAAAGCAAATTCTGTGAGAATGAGCTCTACTGGTAATAATAGACTATTACAACCATTAGAGAAAATCCAGATCCTCTTACTGAAGTCATATGAAGAATACTGTACATTGTTTTAAAACCAGTCTTATGAATAGACTGTAAGGATTTCCATCAACATGAGGAATGGTATAAAATTCCAGTTTTGCTCTGAAGATATTGAGGAGCATTGGGCCCATAGAACATGCTTCAGTTAACACTAGCAAGAGAAAACACAATTTTTATTCTGCCAACTTTTAGTCTGTGAAATCAATTAATGTCAAGGATAAAAAAACGATAGATGTGCTCAACGGTAAGAGAAAATACAGCTTCAAATATCACTTCAAAATGCATAAGGACAAGGGCAAACTTTGTATCACAGTTAACCGAAATCATCATCTGAGGCTGCTCCATGTGAATAGTACATTCTTTTCAAGAATGCTTCAGCATAAAAAACAACATCCAGACAATGTATTAGAGAATATTTAAATATCAAAATCTTTAATTAGTATATGATTTGTCAGAAAAACGGCAATGAGATTTGAAGGTCTGAATACTTTCCAAATTGCAGGACACCAGAGTCTCAGATCATGCTTCTAAGCAGTTCCTTCATCTGTCATGGCTATATGATACCAGTAACATCACAGTACCCAAGAATTAAACTAACAGAGATTCCACAAAATCACTCTAAAAGGCAAAGGAGAAAAAAAAAAAAGTCAATGTCAATAACATTAATATAATATCAATATCATATAATATCAATATCAATTAAGGCTAAAACCAATTAATGCCTATTTCTCCAAACTGAACTATTTCTCTCTATTTATATATTAAATGACTACCCACTTAATAAATACTCCCTATGGAAGGTGCCTACAGACGGAAGAGGAGTCCAGTTTTCCATTCCCAAGCTGAAGCTTGTAAAATGTCTGGTCAGTACACAGTATGTTTGCTCTGGCTCTCCTCATTATCAGCACAGAACTGGAACAAGTTACATACAGCTGAATTCCCATCATTCTCCTGTATTCCCACTAACAGAAGTTATAAATGCCTGGGGACAGGAATAGAAAAGACATTACTCAGCTTTCACTTTACTGAAAGCATTTTCTTCACAGAGTAAAGCTAGCTACAAAGCTTTCCTGTAGCTGTCCTGTATCTTCCCCCCGCCCCCCCTTCACTGCTAGGAGTTCCTGTACAAGGATGTGGTACTTACTAAGCTCTGTAATTAAAGAACAGATGATTAAGAGCTAAAAATCAGTTTATATCTTTTCTCCAGAGGCACTACAAAGGATGCACTTACAAAAGACAAAGAGTATGAAGAAATGGAGACTAGACAGCTTCAGTATTAGGTGCAGGATGACAGAAGACTCCATCAAACACGAGCAATAACATTGTGGCCCAGCAGAGCCTTCTTTCAAACCAACATGAAAGCCTCTCTTTGTGTAGACGCATCAACAGTAGAAGAATACCACAAGAAATAAAATTTTAAATAAATAAATGAATAAATCAGAAGGAAAACCCCATGCCTCTGTAACAGGAAATATCCCACCATTTTCAACATTTGTTTGTCTCAATTTATATCTCTCTGAGTTTTGAATACAACTGTCCTAGAGGTGTATATGTAGAGACTAGCCAGGAAAAAGACCTAGTTACTAAAGCTCGGGGGATCGAACTATCTTAAGCTTTAGGAATGTTGACTTAAGTTAATTAGATGCCCTCAGAAACATCTGCAATTATATAAACCTTGACTCCTGAAATTAATTTGCCTCTAACAATAGCAACTAGCAATTGCAGACAGACTACGTAAGCACAGGAAAAGCAGGAAGTTTTCAAGAGAGCCTTTCCTATTTATTAGATTCTTGACAGGACCAGGGACCAAATATAAATACAGCATTTGTGCACTCCATAAACAATTTCAGCAATATCTTTCATACTATTATTTTACTTTCCACTTTTATTTATTTTTTTTTGGGGGGGCGAGGGGGAGATTTCCACTGATTGGCCTTGCCCTGTCTCATTCACCAATTATTTCAAACAATCTATTGATTACCAACAAGCAATTCCTAACGTAAATGTGTCAGATCACAATACTGTTCACAACAGGACTCAGTATTAATGCTGAGGCATTGCATAGGCCTTGTAAGTACCCAAGTATTCTGTAAAGATAAAAAGAGGAAGAAAATACACAAAAATTCCCTTGTCCTCCTTGCTACCAACTCTTACACACTTTGGGATAATATCTTTACTACAACAGCAGTTTCTAACCCTGAATATATAGCTCTGTATTCTATATTCCTCTATTAACCTAACATCAAATTACCACAAAAATGAATTGTTTTTTAACATTTAGAAATGTGTTCAGAACCCTCAAAACAAATAAGATCGTGTGTTGCTCTTAAAAAAAAAAAAAAGAAGAAGAAGGAAGAAAGAAGGGAAAAAAAAAAAGAAAGAAAAAAGCATACCTAAATCAGAAAGCACAGCTTTCCTACTGTAGGAAATCTTTTAACTACTGTAGACTGTCACAGCTGAATGACTTATTGTCAGGGCTAAATCTTTTTATCTTGAAGAAAATTTATCCTTCAGCTATAGTTGTGTACAGTGTCAGTGACATCCAGTCACCTGTTCTATTAACTGCAGCTAGGATCTCTGCGAAGATGTCGAGAGGACCAGGCTCAGACTCAGCTCCTGTTAAAACTGACAGCTGTGTTCTCAAGAACCTCTGCTCTGAATACACCTGCTGATGACATACTTATCAATCTTGACCCTTGAAAACACCTGTTAAAAGCATGCTATATTTTGACTGTATGGAACACTTATTTTAGATTTTGGAGAAACGTTTGCACAACTTCGACCATCATTAATGTTTTGTTTAGTTCCAAAGCTTGCAATAAAACTCTCACATATATCCTACAAATTGAGATGAAAATACAGCATTCAGGAGTACTCTATTTATTGCATAAGTATGTGTGCAAAAGGGGCATAAGCAATGTCTAGTTTCCTCTTTCTTTAGGGGATATAAGTGTATTTAAGAGGAATGTATTTTTAGTACTTATGAAGGATGCCACCTAGACTACCCTTATTCTTTAAGGTCTTCTCTCCTGCCATCAGCAATATTCTTTTAAGTCCCAGCATTTTCTAGAAAGGGCCTAGACACAAATCAGAAATACAGGATATATCCCTTACATCACCCAAGTGAGATACAAGTTTTACTTGTTGGGAGCTGTACTACAGCACTCACATAAGCAAACATGCATGTGTACACACACACACACACACACCCCTACTCCCCCCACCAGTTCTTTCTTTTTGTAAGAAACATATAGCTTTGCACTTCAGTAGGCTTTACACCTACAAGAAAGGTCAGATGGAAGATCTGGGGAACTACAGGTCTGTCAGCCTGACCTCAGTATCAGGTCATCTTGAGGGCGGTGTGTGGGATCCATCTGTGAGGGATCAGACTCAGTCAACGTGTTCATGAAAGGCAAATCCTGCCTCACCAACCTGATCTCCTTCTACGACCCCACAAATTGCCTAGTGGATGAGGGAAAGGCTGTGGACGTGGTCTATCTAGTCCTCAGTAAGGCCTTTGACACAGTCTCCCACTGCATTTTCTTGGAGAAGCTAGAAGTCCACGGCTTGGACAGGTAGACTCTTGGCTGAGCAAAAAACTGGCTGGATGGCTGGGTCCAGAGTGTGATGGTAAATGGGGCCAAATCCAGCTGGCAACTGGTCACAAGCGGTGTTCCCCAAGGGTCAGTGTTGGGGCCAGTCCTCTTTAATATCTTTATCGACGAACTAGATGAGAGGATTGAGTGCACTCTCAGCAAGTTTGCAGACGACACCAAGCTGGGAGGAAATGCTCATCTGCTTGAGGGCAGGATGGCTCTGCAGAGGGATCTGCACAGGCTGGATCCATGGGCTGAGACGAAGTGTATGAGGTTCAATAAAGCCGAGTGACAGGCCCTGCACTTGGGTCACAACAACCCAATGCAGCACTGCAGGCTTGGGGCAGAGTGGCTAGAAAGCTGTGCGGCAGAAATGGACCTGGGAGTGCTGGTTGATAGCCGAATGAACATGAGGCAGCAGTGTGTTCAGGTGGCCGAGAAGGCCAATGGCCTCCTGGCTTGTATGAGGAACAGTGTAACCAGCAGGACCAGGTGCTGCTGATGCAGCAACACCTCAAATACTGTGTTCAGTTTTGGGCCCCTCACCACAAGAAACACACGGAGGTGCCATACATGCCATCAGTGCCCAGAGAAGGGCAACAAAGCTGGTGAAGGGGCTGGAGCACAGACCTTACGAGGAGTGGCTGAAGGAGCTGGGGTCGTCTGTAGAAGAGGAGGCTCAGGGGAGACCTTATCGCTCTCTACGACTACCTGAAAGGAGGTTATAGTGAGGCGGGGGTCGATCTATTTTTTGGAATAACTCCCCCTAGGACAAGAGGAAATGGCCTCAAGTTGCACCAGGGGAGGTTCAGGTTAGACACTAGGAAGAATTTCTACATGTGGTGAAGCCTTGGAAGAAGCTGCCCAGGAAAGTGGCGGAGTCAGCGTCCCTAGCTGTGTTTAAGAAATGTGTAGATGAGGCACTTAGGGACGTGCTTTAGAAGCAGGGTGTTGAAGGGCTTGTGGTTGGACTTGATGGTCTTGAAGGTCTTTTCCAACAGTAATGATTCAATGACTCTATAAGACAAGGGAACTGTTTCTAATCTGTTATTACTCTTCTAGAGGAAAAGTGTGTGGGTGGGTGCACAAGCACATTATTCACATTATTTTTCTAATTCATTATGTCAAGAATCTGTACATCAAAGAGAGTCCAAAGTACTCACGGTGCAGTACGTCAGTAACATATTTTCACTCATCTTTGAGGAATGTTTTCACCTCATCCTGAATGCAATTTCTTATACCGCCTTTGAAATTCTGAACAAACGATACAAACCATACTCACAAAATCACAGAATGATGGAGGTTGGAAGGGTCCTCTAGATCCAACCTCCCTTCTCAAACAGGGACAACTATACCACTTGGCACAGGGTTGCATTCAGGTGGATTTTGAAAGATGGAGACTCCAAAGATGGAGACTCCACAACCTCTTTGGGCAGCTTGTTCCAAGGCTGTTACTCCCACAGGAAAGAAGCTCTTCCTCACATGGAAATGGAACTTCCTGTGTTTCAATTTGTATCGATTACCCCTTGTCCTGTCACTGGCCACCACCAAGAAGAGCTTGGCCCCACATTCTCTCCTCAGGTACATATTGATCAGATCTCCTCTCAATCTTCTCTTCTCCAGGCTAAACAGGCCCAGTATTTCCTCATACAATAGATGCTCCAGTCCCTTAATCATCTTCATGGCCCTACGCTGGACCCTCTCTAGAAGCTCCACGTCCCTTTTGTGCTGGAGAGCCCAACACTGCCCCCAGTACTCCAGATGTGGCCTCACCAGAGCTGCAGAGAGGAGCAGAATGCCCTCCCCTCTACCTGCTGGCAACACTCCTCCTTCTGCAGTCCAGGATCCCAGTGGCCTTCTTGGCCACGAGGGCACATTGTTGCCTCAACTTGCTGTTAACCAGGACTCTCAAATCCCTCTCCACCAAGCTGCTTTCCAGCAGGTCAGTCTCTAGTCTGTCCTGGTGCCTGGGGTTATTCCTCCCCAGGGGCAGGACCCTGCACTTGTCCTTGTGGAACCTCATGAGGTTTCTCTCTGCACAACTCTCCAACCTGTCCAGGTCCCTCTGAGAAGTGTCGGACTCCAGCCAGTTTGGTATCACCTGCAAACTTGTTGAGGGTGCACTCAGTGCCCTCATCCAAGTCATTGATGAACCAGCTGAACAGTACTGGAGCCAGTACTGACACCTGAGGGTTATCACTGGCCATAGGCCCCCAACTAGGCCCCATTTATCACAACCCTCTGAGCTCTGCCATCCAGACAGTTTTCAATCCACCTCAACATCCACTCATCTAGCCCACACTTCCTGAGCTTCCCCATGAGGATATTTCGGGAGACAGCGTCGAAAGTCTTGCTGAAGTCAAGGCAGACAACATCCACAGCTCTCCTCTCACCCTTCCAGCCAGTCATCCCATAGAAGGCTATCAGATTGATCAAACACAATTTCCCCGTGGTGAATCCATGTTGACTACTCCTGATCACCTTCTCTCCCTTCACATGCCTAGAGACGGTCTCTAGGATGAGCTGCTCCATCACCTTTCCAGGATGGAAGGGAGGCTGACCGGCCTGTAGTTTCCTGGCTCCTCCCTCTTGCCCTTTTTGAAGACCGGAGTAATGCTGGTTTCTTCCAGTCTTCCAGTACCTCCCCCACTCTCCATGATCTCTCAGAGATGACGGAGATCAGCTGAGCAATAAACTTGCCAGTTCCCTCAGCACTCTTGAGTGCATCCCGTCTGGGCCCACAGATTTTGCATGTCTAGTTTATCTAAATAATCTATAGCCTCATCCTCCTTGACCAGCAGAAAGTCTTCCTCTCTCCTGCTATTCTCTCCTGTCTCCAGGCTCTGTAGTCCGTGGGGACAAGCCTTAGCAGTAAAGGCAGAAGCAAAGAGGGCATTTAGTAATTCTCGCGTTTCTGTATCCTCCATCACCAAGGCAATCCTCCCCTTTCAGCAGCAGGCCCACATTTTCCCTGGTCTTCTTCTTGCTGCTGATGTATTTGGAGAAGCCCCTCCTGTTGCCCCTGTCATCTCTTCTTAAATCTAATTCAAAATGGGCCTTGGCCTTCCTTGTTGCATCCCTACATTCTCTGACAGTGTTTCTATGTTGTGCCTATGTGGTCTGACCCTTCTTTCACATTGTGTATGCACTCTTTTTCTCTTTAAGTTGTCCCAAGAGCTACTTGTCCAACCACACAGGTCTCCTGCCCGCCTTGCTCAATTTCTTTCTCCTAGGAACGCACTGATCCTGAGTTTGGAGGAAATAATGCATGAATATCAGCCAACTCTCCCAGACCTTGTTTCCTTCTAGGGCCTCGGCCCAAGAGATTCCTCTAAGCAGCCCCCTGAAGAGGTCAAAGTTGGCTCTACTGAAATCCAGGGTTACAATCCTACTTAGTGCCCAGCTTCTTCCTTCGCAGGATCGTGAATTCCAACATCTCATGGTCACTGTAGCCAAGAGTGTGGTCATTCCATCAGATATCAGCATGGTTGAAATCCCCTTCAAGGACCAGGACCTGTGATCATGAGGCTACTTGCAGCTGCCTACAGAAGGCCTCGTCCACTGCTTCTTGGTCAGGTGGCCTGTGGTAAACACGCACGACAGTGTCACCTCTGTTGGCCTGTCCTTTAATCCACACCGGCAGACTCTTGACTCACACTTTGTCCTCCCCTATGCTGGGCTCCTTCCTAAAAAGCCTAAAGCTATAAATGGCCACCTTCCAGTCATGAAATCTGTCCCACCAAGTCTTAGTAACTACAGTGAGACCATGGCCCTGCGGTCACATATGCATTTCCAGTTCCCCTTGTTTACTCCCCATGCTGCATGCATTTACATAGAGGCATTTGAGTTGGACTCCCAATGTGCCTCTCTCTCAAGCAAGGGTAGCAATAACTCAACTCTGTGAGCCTTCAGTAGCTCTCCTCTTTTGCTGTTTTCCCTCTCGAGGCTCTGGACATCCTTCGCTGGCTCTGGAGTTAGGCTGGTATGAGTGGCATGGATTGCCATCCCCTACCTTATCACCTGCTTCCTGATGATACCTCCCTGCCCTGATCACATAATCACAGAATAGTTAACGTTGGAAGGGACCTCTAGAGATCATCTAGTCCAACCCCCTGATGAATATAGTTTAAAACCTTCACCAGTGAGCCCTGCTAACTCATTACCAAGGGCGCTCTTCCCACTTTGGGAAAGATGAATCCCATCTGATGCCAGCATGCCTGGTGTCATGTAAGGTTTCCTAGTGCTGAAAAAACCAAAGTTGTGGCGATGATACCAGATATACTCCAACCTTAACTTCTGCTGCACCCCTCTACAGCTCAGTAAGAGGGGTGAAATAGTCCTGCAGTGCTTTTCCTTGTTTGCGTCACAAGCCTAGTATTTCTTATGGAGACTCCCTTGTTTCCAGATTACCCTTGAGCTTCTGTCATCTGTATAAACACTTCTGATTTATGGGAACAAAGAGTGGCTTCTATTCTTACAGACTGATATTAATTCAATATCAGTAATTGTCTTCTGGCTGGCAGAGATGGAGCTAGATTTTAATCACTACTTAATACGTCAGCTAACTAGGTTGTATTTTTCACACTATCAACAAAGAGCAGCAATCTAAATCTAAAAAAATGTGAATAGAGTTAAAATATACATTTAACTGATGTTAAAGGTAAGTGTTTAAACAGTCAATTAACAATGAAGCATACATGTAATTAAACATGACTATAAAGATTTAGAACATCATCGCAGGATGATGCATCTTGCTTACCTTCCAGTTTGGTGGACTGCAAAGAGAAATAGTCTCACAGCCAAACCGGGTGAACTGTCTAGCTGTCTAGCAATGGACAGCATGTTGCAAGGTGGGAGAAAAAACGGGAATGCAAAAGCAATTCATTTTATGCCAAAATGGACAATTTTTCTTAAGTATCTTAAGATGCTCCAGACAGAAATTCTGCAAGTCCTTTACAGGATACAGATACAGCAGGAAATGATAAACTGCAATACTACAAGCAGGTGTGGACAAACACAGAGTGGTAGGCTCCTCAAACTGTTGAAATTTTTACTACAACACTGTATTAATTTCATATTTAAAAAAAAAAGAAAAAATTGAAAAAGAAAGAGGAAAGAGGAAAAAAGTAAAAAGAAAAAATGAAAAAGTTCTTTCTTCCCACTCACAAGAAGCTGTAAAGCTGAGAGGACAGGGAAAAAAGAAGTGTAAGTTTACTTGTTTGCTGCTGTCTGTTATATACGTGAGCACTAAAATGGAGTATTTTAACATACAATGTTATATTTTACCAGTCTGAAACAGTCTCTTGCTATTCCACAACAGAACATAAACTAATGCTATCAGAACTGGTAAAGCTACTCCATACTTTCACGTCTGTAACACACAGTAGAACTTGAATTCCCAACCTAATAGAAAACTTAAAAGGCATTTGACAGCAAGAGTAAAATTCTAAAATAAGATCTACAAAACTGGGAGATGGAGAGAGGTGGAGGAGGGAGGAAAAAACAGCATTTTTCTTATGCTACATTTTTTACCTCCATATGTAATTTGGTGATGAGATGCAGTCAAATTGTTTTATCTGGAGAGAAACGCTGAACAGAGAAATGGCATATAAGTCTTTTTCACAACAATGTTTAGAAACAACTAACAGACAGTAACTATGAAGAACTCAATTTTCTCTTCAGACTGTGGACTTGTAACTGGCCCAATTCACACACTGTGGTGGAGAGGGAGCCTCTAAGTTCATGGTTTGGAGACTTTCTTTACTTAAAGGTCAAGACTTTGATCATGAGACAGACTCACACAACTACTCTGCAGGCTCTGCCAAACAGCCACTTGTCTTTTGCAGAGCAACCAAGAGACTTCAGCCCCAGCCTCGGACAACCCTCTTTCTTTCTCATTTGGAGATGTAAAAAAGCTGATGGTTGAAACCTATGCAATGATTTTGAGAGGCGCACAAACAGCTGCTAAGATTAGACCAGTAAATTCACTTTTATATGTGAACTAAAACGGAATATGAGTTCATGTCTCTGGAGACGAAAGACTATAACTCTGAGCTGCTCCACTCTCTCATCTCAAGAATAAATGCTTTAATGCTATTTCCTCAGATATGCCACTCTTCCAAAGAGTAAATGGTGCCTTTGCTTATACTTCCTACTGCTGCCACTGCTGCAATCCTAGTCTGAGTAAAATTCTCAAGGGCAGGAACAAACTCGACCACGTAGCAGATAAATTTAAAAAAGCAACATTTCTGTATGTGCTTTCTGTGACTAGGCTCTCTGAGCAGATCGAAAGCAAAGGCTGTATAGGAAAGCACCACACACTTCTTCCTCTCATACACAAACTTTGATGCCTTTCAGCATTATATACATCATTTTAAGGGAAGGGTCTGTACTTCCTCCATATCACATAGAGATTAACTCACATATGTCTCTGAGGAGTGGCAGAGAGGAAGCTTATCGAGACTAACTGCACACTAGCCTTATTGATACAATTCAGTCTAGAAACTCTTTGCAAATTAAACAGCAACTCATTTAGAAGAAAATCTGTAATTCACAGAAATGTGATTTACAATATTTTTGTAAACCAATGTGTGTTCTTTTAAAAAATTAACCTACCATTTCATTCCTTCTGACTCAGCTGTAACTCAGCCATGACTGCAATTGACTTTGATGGAATGTTAAAACCTTTGTTAAGTAAAAAGGCTGCTGAATCAGCCAACTTATCACTTGCCAGCTCTCTAAATTTAGGAGAAACTGTTCCTTCAAAGGTTGCAAAGTTTACGGTTCGTCACTGTCTTTCTCAAAAATCAAAAACATCCAAAATGGGGCAATTCTGCTTCTCATTAAACAAAAAACAAAACAAAAAATTATTTACTTGCCCTGCTAACCCACTGCCCGCAGAAGATTATGCAAGATTCACCAAGCAGTATTTGCCCTTCTCTGTTCTCTGTGAGATCTCACAGACTCTATGTCTCCATTTATTTCCTGAGTTATAAAAGGATGGCAGTACCTAAAGAAACAGTCATAGGATTCTTCTTCCCTATCAGCTCATCTTTGCTCAGAACTTTTCATCTTTAGTGTGTAAAAAGCAAACATACATTTATTAAGTAAAATATTTTTTATCCTCAGTAGTGTAATGTAATCAATGTACAATAAGATTAGCAGTAGCCATTAGGAAAAAAAGTCACTTTGGTGTGTGACGGTCTGTTGCTTAATCAAAGGCTGGTTCACTTGCTAACTTATTTAGTGTTAGGCACTGTACACAGAGCCATTTCCACATAGAACAGATTCAAAACTGTGTCAATTACAAAAAGATTTAAACACAATTATTGCTACCAAGACTCATCTGTCCTTCCTAAATTCTATGAAACAGGTAATTGTTGTTGGAAAATTACCGTGCTCTGGACAAAAAGGTTATGTTAGGAGGCTTAAGACTGATAAATTGAAAGTGGAGGAGGGGAATTTACAAAAGCAGATTATGATTGCACAAAATGGAAACAGGCCAGTGCATTAGGTCTATTACACACTGTTCAGTTATTGTCAAATGACACAGTACAGGAGGAAAGCGCGTGGTCTGACATCATGCAGATGTCATTCATTTCTAAAGCACTCCTAACCTTTTCACTGCCACATGCTACAGTCTAACATTAGCCTCTCATTAGAAAAGTGATGTTATTACAGGTGTTACAGATTAGTCCAATAATTGCTGTCACAAGCCTGTCTTCTTTGGAGAGAAAGAACATTGCAGGGACCTTTTCAAGTCACTGAAGCACTGCATCTGACCTCTCCCAAAACTGCAGACTGACCAAAAGCCCTTCTGTCTGCTCCAGATCTGCCCTTTCTATCTAATATCCCAGCCTCTCCCTAGTAGCCCCCTGCCATACACTCACTGTCACCTCAAAACAAGCATGGCTAAAACAGAGCTTTTCCTCCTCCTTTTATTTCACTTCTCTCTTACAGAGACAATAAATAAATAAACAAAAATATTTTTAAAAAAACGCAAAACCTATCCTGTTCACCATGGAGGTCCTTAACGGTGTCACCACGTTCAGTTCAGGCGCACGCATCTCCCGGGTGCGCACACACAGCCTGCAAGCAGCTGAGTCCTGCAGATCCTTCCTGACCAACCTCCGATAGGAGCTGACGCTCCAGCTCTCATGTGATGACTTGCTCCCAGCAACATCCTCTCCCCTGGCTTCCGCAGAGGTAACCTGGCTCCTTCCAGAGCCCTGGTGGGAAAAATCCTCCCTGCTCTGTCACTCTGACCCTGCCACACTGGCTCAGCGTGTCCACCCCTTGGCTCTCTTTGCTCTACCCCATTAAACAGAACTGCTAACCTTCACTTTCTAACCTTTTCAAATTTTTCCCTGCTTCATCGGTCATCCCCCATTGAACAATAAAAAGTTCAAATAATTGGAATAATGAAAAGCTCCAACTGGTCCATAACAAAAGACTCACAGAAACAGGAATTAGATCCTCACATTTTTCTCATGCTGCCCCTATGGTTAAAGGCATGTTCCCAAATCTCCCTGTTTTCCTCTTCTACGAACTCTTATTTAGAGATTCCCTCTGTCAAAATGTGTACAGACAGGTTGATATATATAAAAGCTAGCACTTTTCTATGACTTTCCCTGTTTCCTCTGCTTCTTCCTGCATGCTTTCCAACTCCGTTTGTGGATTGTTTAAGAGAGGGACTGAAGCGAGATTTTGTTGCCAGGTCTTGCCAGCATCTTGCACAGCAGGATTCTCGTCAGTACCACAGCAACACAAACAATGGTATTTGTAGTATGATCTCAGGGTAAACTGATGAACAGCGCAGTGAAGAGCTTCTGGAAACTAGCATAGTTCCATGTAAAACAGTGAATAAAGTATGACAGCTACACAAATAATTCAACACCCAAAAAGTTATTCAGGATAAAGACAGAGTGAAGCTGCGTCATTCCAATGTACTTCTGCTCTACCAAGGGAGAACTCACCAAGATGTGTTTTATTCTTTCATTCCATTTTTCTTTTTTTGTGAAAAGGGAGAAAATATCCCTGCACTAGAGAATAACAAGTGCCAATTTTATTTCCCCTTGCCTCCTTAGAGCTAGAAATCCAGGGGAGAAAAAATATTCTTATCTCTCTGCTTCTGCTATGTACCTGGGGGTCTACATGGGTTTGCTTATATCACAAAAAGTTCTTCAATCACCCTTTATACTTTCCTTCCAACTGTGGGCTATCCTTTAAAGTATTTTTACACATGTTCCATCCAATTTGGGGGTCATTTTTGTTTGTTTTTAAGGTGGGGCTCCCCCTCCTTTCTTTGGTGGACTAGTGTTCTAGCCAGAAGACCTTATTTTAAGGATTAAGCCTTTATGATCCTTTTTCCAATTTCTTATTTATACTTATGTGCATAAATTCACATGTCCTTCTTTGTTCAGCTTTTCGCATCCCTTAAATACAGACTGCTCTTACATTTCAGTCAGCAGCCCTATAACAAAGCTTTACACTCATTTCATCTGTATTTCTTTGTAAGTCAATCCTTCTCATCATTGTTACGATTCTCTGAACTCCTCCAGTTAACAAGTACTTTTAGTCATGTGCTAACTAAAAGTGAATGAAGCATCCACCATGAAACTGAACTGCAGTGATGACAAGGAAAGAGATTAAGAACATAGGATATAATTCTCCCTAATAAACAGGTGTGTGTGCATGCATACGCCAGTTTGTGCATGCACGTTTGTTTGTATGCATCCACATATAAATATACCGTATAAAGGACTGTTATTGCCTTACTATGTGATATAAAGTCTGTATCTCAAAACTGCATGATGTTTTACAATTATATTAAACTACAAGAATGTCTTACTTAAGTTACAGTAATGCTCCCATCTCCATTCCACTATTTTTATGTTCTCAGATTTTCTTCCTAACACAATGTATATTTGAAATTACTGTGCACTAAAATTTTTCCAATATTCATTTTATTCGTTTTACTCACCTTAGTATGCCTTTAAGATGCATGCAACACTGCTCACAATTATTCCTGGTTTAAATATTATCTCAGAACTACATTAGTGCAATGTTTACTCTTTTTTCCTCATTATTGATGGACCTGACTCCTAGGTTCCTGATGGAGGAACGTACATGGATTCTTCTGACATATTTAAGGAATAAAAGGTTAATCAGATTTAAGTCTCTGATCCTACAACCATTTTGAAGTGTGCACAACTTACATAGGTGCATTGTACCACTGAAGTCAACACCATTACTCATATTCTTAATTCTGTACATATTGTAAGTGCCTGGCTAAATGGAGTCAAGTCCCCTGTGTGCTGCTGCGCTAATGCAAAGAAGATATATGAGGAGCTAAGGCCTGATTGCTTGTCTTAACACTTCAGGGTTTTTTTTTCCTATGCTTGGATAAGTTTAGCAATTTCTGGGAAAATAACTGTGCACTTCCTCTAAAACATTTTCTCTCTTCCCATAAAGCCAGCACTTTATCCATCTAAATCAAATATTATTTTCAAAGTAACTACTGCCTATCACTGATAACAGAAGTGCAGATAAGCGACTAAAAGGCAATATGAATAAATACATAAGTGACTCAGCTTGTTCTTAAACTGTGGTCACATAAATCTGCTAAAGTCATGCCATCATCTGTAATTGTTCTTTGAACTTTGCTGCCTCAGAAACAAGCACAACATTCATTTTTCATAGCTATCAAAGCAATACCATAGGAGTCTTCTAGTAGTTTCTCAAGGGCATCTGCCTGGTCATGGGCCTGGCCCTCACTTTGAAAAATATCCAGTGACATAGTCCAATCTTTCTCAGCGTACATCTCTCTGGGGCACAATTCCCTATTTTCCCCATGTATTGTTCTGTCCGGTGTAACATTGGTTTGGCACTCTAGTCTCTTTTCCTATGCTTGCAAAGGACTAAAAGAATTTGAAAATTGAGGGTTTGTTGGAGTTTTTTTGTTTTGTTTTGTTTTTTTCTCAAGCACTGGTAACTGCTGAAGATGACACAGCATTTAGAAAGATTATTTCCTCAGCTAATCTGCTATTCTCTGCAGAGGCAGACCTATCCTTCAGTTGGTATTTTGAAGCAGTTCCCTGCAGTATGTGGATATCTCAGTACTGCCTATGCATAAAGCCCTTTCTTGGTGCTTTTTCTGTCCTCTTTCCTTCCCTGAAGCCAGTACATGAAACATGAGGCTCTTCACTGAGCATAGAGCGAGGATAGGAAGAAAGAAGAATTGGCTGGCAGTAACTTTCTCAACATTTCCCAAGGAGACTTCAATCAATCTTTTTAATTCTCACAGTTTCTCTCTTGACAGACTCCCCAGTTCTAATTCCAAGCAGTCATTCAGTTTCATTGCAATCAGTTTGAAGCATGCATGACTACCTGAAAGATACCAAACTTAACTACCCCAACACTGGACACAACATTTCACATCAGAGAAGTACTGCAGAAATAATTTCTGAATTTGTACTTCTCTTAATTGCCTTTACCATTTTAAATTATTATGAAGCATAGCCACACTGAAGAATTAGACTTTTGATTTATCTTTTGTAATTACATTATTACAGGATTATATATTGATTAATCAGTCACTCTTCTCCCATTTGAGATATTAGCTGTATCTGAAAATGTCTGGCAGAGAGAGGCAGAGAGAACTTCCACCAAAGACATTGTGAATACAACATTCTGGGGAAGAGACAGCTAGATTTTGTGAAACATTATATTTTTCTACAAAATCTTGTAAAGTTCTTCAAATAAATCAAGGACAACCTAGTCAGTGTGTTGTTTGGTGTATCTGAATGTCCAAAAACAGTATTGACTTCTTTCCCAGAGGCTAGTGAAGAAACTAAATCAACAGAGAAAAAGCGGGGGAAATCCTCTTAATAAAGTAGGAAACAAAAGATCAGAATAAAAGATGTTTCCTTAACAAAAGAAAAATACCTGTTAAGGATCCTCCACAAGAATGTGTGCTGAGACACATGCTGTTCTTCATATCCATAAATAATAAATAATATTATTTCCAGTAGGAAAGGCAGGGAAATAATAAGGTGACAAAAGCTGCAGACAACACCAAAATATCCAGGAGATTCAGATCTAAAGCTGCCTATAAGAGCTGCATAAAGCACTCCTGATGCTGAGGGACTGGATAAAAAATAACTCGTGAAAATGACAGCTGAGAAGTGCAGACTAAGAAAGATATAGACAAACAACCCCACCTGTATTATTTTGACTATATTAAGGTATCATTTAAACTGAGTGTTACCACACTCAGATTCTGTGAAGATTTTATCATAGAAAAATGCCTTCTCACAGAAAAATAAGTAAGTAGAATATCAAGAACCCTTAAGAAAAGGGAACAAAACTGAAACATTGTTATGCTTCTGCATAGATCTATTGCCAGCTCATGCCTTAAATACTGCAGGCAGTTCTACTCTCCACTTCAAAAGGCTACAGAAAAAAACAAGTGACAAGGATGACCAGTGTGCTGGAGCAGTGGTCATACAAGGAAGGACACTAGAAAACCTTAGCTTGGGGGAAAAAAAAAAGGAAGAGATATGATAAGACCTACAAAATGTCACAGAGAAAGTTAATGGGAAATACTTATTCAAGATACGAGAACTGTAGAGCACCCATTAAAATTGTCAGGAAGATGGTTTGAAAAGAACAAAAAGAGATTTTGCCCCACGTGCACGGAACACATGATAAAACAGAAAAACTCACTGTCTTGAGTCTTTTCTGGACCCAAAGTACAATTGAATTCCATAACAGAATTAGACAAATACATGGAAGATGGCTCTACCAGTGGCTAACATGTTAGTTCAGATACAAAGTGAGCTAAGCGTGAAAAACTGATCAGCAGATATATGATCACTTTCACTCACAATCTGTCCTCATTCAAGACACAACACTGGCCTACAGGGCCCTTCGCTGTCACCTAGAATTTGACTAGTCTTTGGGAGAGAGTTGGGAAAGAAAACTTGCAGGAATTAACCAAAAAAATACAGCCTTTCATTAAAGTTGTATTCTGCCATATTTTCCCTCTAAAGCTTTTTCCTCTCAGTTTTGTATAGAAGATACATAATTAAGAAATCTATATTGAAGATTACTAAGAATGTTATATGACTATACAAGTCACAAAAGCAAAGTTTGTGGCTCTTAAAGAAAAAACCAGCCTAATAGACACTTAAAAATAAAAAATAACATGCAGAGAGTTTCCCGTTCTAACTATCAATGAGGGCAGACAATGCAAAATTCTTTCAAAACAAAAAACTGTGCAAGTCCTTTTTGTTGCGTACTCCTAGACTAAAATTTGTTCCATGCAGAAAAACAGCCTTGATTAATGTTGTGGCTGGAGCCAGATCCAAATGAATGATGAAGCACTTGCAGTAATAGGTTCTTCTGCACAGTCTGGAGTAATTGTTCCTCCTGTACAGTACGGAGATATTGCTCATGAGTAAGGAAATCTTTTCTTTACTCATGCTGAGTACTACTTAAGCACCATAATCAGTTTAACCTAATAAGATTAGCTATGGCGTGAAATACATGCACCGCAAAACCAGCATCATCTGCAGCGTTTATCATGTTCTGCAGATGCGGGTGCAGTAGCATGGGAACACAAAACTTAATAGTTCTGCACCATCCCCCTGCAGAACTGCACCTTACATCAGTGGCACGTAAGACAGCACCACTCCTTGGCCCTCAACTCAGTAGTCTATCACTACCTAAGGTCAGCAGAGGAAGATTCTCCACTGGGGGCTTGGCCAAGAAGCAATATAGGCGTTTGAGGAGCCTTCCTTTTGTGTAGCAGAAGGCAAGTCTCCAGCTACTCCAGATTATCTTATTTGGAATAACTGGGGCGGGCAGGTAGGGCTAGTCAAGCTGCACGACTTGTCCTTTCCTGAACATTCTAGCGCTGGGATCCATCCTCCCCAGGTGCCCTCAGCTGCGCAGTAATAAATCACACTCAGACAGACACCCCTCTGTTCGGAAGACCTGCCTGAAAACATGCATTCGTCTCCCACAGTTCAGAAGCTATTAAGGGGGAGTTTTCAATTCCTTTGAGAACCTGGAGTCCTACTTACATAGCACGTTTATAAAGGTCTGTTACTTAGTTGTTGTGGTATTGCCCATATTTCATCTGAAATAAACCATGTTTTCTGTTTTCCATGGACTTCTTCAAATTACATTTTTTTTTGATTATCAACAACTATTCAGCAAGATTGTTTTCAGTAGTAAAATCAAGTTGCCTGTATTGCTCACTATTTACTAATGGGACAACAGGGACCGTCATCACAATACAGTTAATTGTGCTACTACTAAAGAAACCACACTTACTATACTCCAGTACAAAACTTTTTAAAACAAAATCTCCAGTTTAAAGGTTACAATACAGTAAGCACTATGTTGAAGTAGATTAAGTATTTGCAACTGCACTGTAATATCTTTTAGCTGGCTACTGAAATTTAGATTGTTCACAGAAGAACATAAGGGAAATGCTTTACAAACTTAGCTGCCATGTCATCAAGATGACATACTTGATGTTTATTCTATGCTAGCACAAAGTTAAACACGTAGGAGGCCACCAGGAGATTAATTTTCTCTTCCATTTTGACATACTCCCAAAAAGTGCCTTCACTCATTTCTAAAATTCTAAAAGGACAACAAAAGATGGCATAACACCCCATTCTTTCCTAATTATTACATACAAAGTATGATGTCCACACGAAAAAGAGCATCTTTGTTTTATGATTGCTGAGTTCTCAGAGATTCAGAACAGGCCCACAGAACCAGCAAGAACTACTGTTCTAAGTGTCAACAGTGAACTTGTCTATAGCAGCTTTCCAAAGGGGGAAAAAAAAATGTAAGTATGTAGGCCCAAAGCCCCACAAAATACATGGCAAAACCACAAGAGTGCATGGGGACTGTTTTAATAGCCCATTATCAGTCCCATAACTGAGCCTGCCTGTGAGAAGTGGGACAGTCAGCAGGAGTGCAGAGTCCACAGAGGCAACAACTGTGAAACTGGGTTTTGCCCCTCCTGACTGGAAACAAGATGGGCTAAAATCATCCCATCCTTGCAAACATCCCACTGTTGCCCTGCATTTAAAGAAAAAAAGAAAGAAAGAAAGAAAGAAAGAAAGAAATGAAATGCAGGAGCTGTTTGGAGACAGACTGTCAGCTTCTGTAAACACTATAAATGTAGTGCAGCTCCAGCACAGCGGGCTCATCTGAAAATTGGCCATATATGTCCATGTGATTCCTAACACGACCCTAACTACCTACAGTAGATGAGCCTGTTACGGTGCTGATCTACGATTACATTTGCAAATTCCCTGTTTCAGCCTTTCAGCCTGTCCTTCTCAAACTTTGTGACATTCAAATCACAAGAAATTACATGGGACAGTTTTTCCGTCTTCTTATATAATTCATTCTCCACTCAACTATGCAACTTGACGCCCCTTAAAGACCCTACAATAAGTATATGAATGACGGCAAACGCGGCCCGCTCCCAGACCCGCGCTGCACCTGGAGCGGCGCGCACACCAAGCGGAGCATTATTCAGCAATAATCACGGGGCTGCAACCCGCACCAGCAGCAAGCGCCCCGCGAACGCGCCGCAGCCCGCGCGTGGCGGCGCGCAGTGC
>NW_010608593.1:665989-689729 GCF_000705375.1 Tinamus guttatus
TGACTGCTGGGCTTGCAGTGCCGCCCGCCCCTCACACCTCTGGTAGGTGCCACAGCCATAAATACAGAAATAACACAAAGAGCAAAGAGTTTTTATTCCCGTCAAGTTCTACCCCACTCTGGAGCTAGGAATGGCTGATCATTAATATACTAAGTGCCGTGAGATCTGGACTTTTTTCCTCTCATGTATTATTTTACAGCTCACTGAAGATATTACTGTAAAGGCTAAAAGCTTTTGCTTCCTTACTAGCAAACTTTTTATCTTGTGAGTCTAATTCAGTCTCATTTGATTTGCCATTTTTTCCATGATATCTTCCAGATCCTGTTACTGAATTATTTGTCATGACCAATCTTTTCTGCCTAGTCATATGTTCCTGTTCCAAAGTGTTATAAAGAACAGGACATGGGAATGAATAAATATATAAATAAATAAAACACACATATGTACCATAGCCATTCAAACCAAAAGGTAAATCTTCATTAAAATATTATAATAGATCGAAGCTCAGTGCAAATGATATTAAAAATATGGCAAATTACATTGTTTTATAGAAAAATAAATGAATTTCCTACATTTACTGATTTTTTTGAGAATCACATTAGATTTATCATTATTCTGGTCTTGGGAGTCTAGTGGAAGATTATAAAATTTGCATCATGCGCTTTTATCTTAAAAATGAAATTGATGTATTGCAGGAGTTCCTCCGTAATTTGAGGTGCAAAATTGAGGTCTGTTAAAATTTTATGCCAAATAAGAAATATAATCTTGCAAAATGCACTAAAATATGTATTTCTCTTCAGCAAAGACTTCAAAACAAGTGAAAACAAATCTAGCCTACTACAGGCTAGACTTCCTGCTACAGCAGGAAAAAGAAGTTTGGGAAACTGGTGCTTGAAGTTGCTGTTTTGCTGCATATGTATTGAAAAAACTGTGATGACAGAGGGGAGGCTATTGACAGCAAATAGCTGATGAACGATAAAAAGCTGTAAGAGCAAGCAGAGTTTTACTCTTTAATACCAGTAAACACACTGATTGCTGTATGTAAAGTTTTTTTGGCTACTTACCTCTTTGCACATGCATTGATCAGGTCTGCGCTTGTATGTTTATGGACTGCGCCCATAACCACATTTTATGCTCTCATAAAATGAGAGCCTTACACTGAGTTTAAGAAGAATCTCATGGATTCTTTGTGACCTACATGCGGTCAATGCGACGATGACCCCACTGCTGAAACACCATAGAATGCTTTTGGGCTCCCTGTTTACAGCTTCATAATGATAAAATGCCACCTCAGTAAAACCAAATATAAAACAGAAAGGAAAACGAAAGCAGTTGTAAGAGATGTTCGGAAAAATATTAATCTTTTGAAGCCGTGTGATTATTCACATACCATTATACATAATAGAGGTCCACTGTTTGTATCTGCTTAATGTCTTATGGAAAATCCTTAGCCTGATTTTCCATTTTTCTACCACACTAGAAGCCACTAAGATACCCCTCTTTTACCTTTGGAGTTGTCAGGCCCCGGATTGTCTTATTTATTCGTCTTTCTGATACACCTAAACAAAATCAATGTGGAATCTTACCGAAGAGAATTGTCCCTTGATGTGACACATAACTCCGTTTTGAGATCAGTGGGTCTTAGGTACCTGTAGCGAAGCAGCAGTTTACTCCGTATCTCCTTTGTGAATTTAAATTATTTTTAAAAAAGTCTTGCTTAGCAAAACTGAATTTCTGTCTGTTTAGTAGCACATTCACAATACCTCTTGCCATCAAACAGAGATACAGAGATAACAGAGAGTGGGAACAATGAGTTCTGCTTTGTACATTTTTGTGAATACCTAAGGACAAATAATTATTTGCCTCTGAGAGAAAGCATGGTTTGGAAGCACATGTTTCGCTATTCACGTGGCAAAGGAAAAGTTCATATTTTAATTTCAGCCATTACTGAAGCAAGCAAAAATTTTGAATGGCTTAGCAGTACTGCTTTCTGTCCAGTCCAAAAGAACTATAGCTTTGATCATTTTAAAGAAGAACAGTATGGCCTTTTATGGAGCTCATTGAATCTTTCCTGTAGTCATCCAGAGGAAAATCATTTGCATCATATATAAAGTATATTAGTAAACCCTTGCATCCTCGTATATACTATATGATACCAGACCACATGGTTTCCCCAGTGTAAGCCAAGTACCAACAGGAAATGAAGTTCTCCAGGGAGTCATGATTAGTTATTTGGTTACTTCATTCTCAGTCTTAAATTCTAATGTCAAAGCTTTGTAGCTGTCCCCATTGTTCTTGTGAAAGATTCAATATGGTAAAAATGAAGATGCTGCTGTTTTCTTTCTAGACTTTGCTCCTAAAGACCTAACAGAAATGCCTGCTGAGGTTTCCAAAGACTGAATGAATTAATCTCATCTTGCTGTGAATAGCACATAATTCTTGTGTTACAATAATTATCAGTTCTGTTCTGCCATACACAACTGAGTTAGACAGCAGAAAACATGTTTCTGAGCCAAGGCTGCCTGCTAATTCAAAGGGAAAAGCGTCACTGAATCAATACCAAAAGCACTTGGAGGTATCCCAAACAAGGGCTGATTCAATGGCTTTCTTTGCTGTACAGGCCAGCAGGTCTGGACAAAAAAATGCAGGTTTAGTCCCCTTCCAGACTCTGACCCATCCCAAAAAAAGATGAACCAACAAAGGCCAGTTTCATCTCCCAGTAGCAAGGAAGTCCCAAGGAAGTCAAGTTCCCAGGTTATTAATCAAACTTAAGTACAATTGAGTACTAAGTCAGGTTATTATATAACTTGACCTGCTGTGCTGCCACCTCTTTCTTTATACCAGTTATACGGAGAGTGCTTAGCTTAGGCAAACAGCGTGACTAGAGTGAATACTTCGAGCACTTCACTTTTCTTTAGCAGCTTAAAGATAGGCTACTTGCAATCAGCTAGTCCAAAGTCAAAAGCCAATAGATGTGCTTGGCCTATGGGACTACACAGCTTAAAGCATTGGACTTAATGGTCTCTAGAGGTCCCTTCCAACTCCAACTATTCTGTGATTCTGTGAGAAAGGATACCGGAATGCCAGTATATTCTCACAATGAAGACTGAACTTCATACATACTTCACAAATTCATAGGACATCTGCCTGATGATGAAACCACTGAATCGTTTCTAAATATGACAAAGATAAAATTATGGTTTGTGCAAGCTATGAGGAGATCAACATTTTCCCGTCTAAAAGAAAAAGAGCATTCACTCTGCAGGTCCCAAATACCGGTTGGTTAAAATATTCTAAAGGATTAATAAAGTACAGTAAAGTGCATCCTATATTTGATATTAGCTTGTTTTAAAGGGAGAAAGATATTTAGATAGCGAATGTGATAACTTTTTTTTTTATGAAATCTGATTCCTTCGGTAAAGCATATAAGTATATCAGTAGAATTATGAAAGGCAAGATGGCCTGGTGATGCAAGTGAGGGTAAGAAAGGAAGTGCTAATCTTTTTTTTCAAATTAACAGATCACATCAAAAAATGTGCAGAACTTCCAACATGCTGCCCTTCTTTTTAAATATCAGTGTATCAGTGGGGCTTGTTGATTCCCTAAACCTAACATAAACATGCTACATTTTACATACAAGAATTCTGAAGCCCTTATACCCATCTTCCTATGTTATGATTATTCTATGTACAGCTGCTAGGAAATGTAATATATGCAACATTACCTTTGGCATTGAGCAAATTGTTTTACTCCAGGAATTCATTGGTGAAATATAACTATAAAATCTAGAAAGGTGAAACTAACCATAATTTATCAGCTATTAAGAAAGATAAGATGCTTAGTCTGGCTTTTAAAAAAAGTTATTAAAACATATATGTGGGCAAAGTAGATGCAGTTCGTGGATTAGCTGAAAGCTGGACTGTTCATATCAACAGGCTTGTATATAGTAGCAACAGCATAGTTTATTTAAAGGTGGATATCTCACTCCAGTAGGAGATAACATTTATAACTTTTTCCCTTTCTCAGTACCTATCAAAGCAGCATAAGACTGCTTTTGTTTAGACTATGGCAGTTAAGTCTTCTATCCTGCTGTTGAAGCATATTTCCACTTTTATAAATTTAATAAAATAATATTTCAACTAGTTAGATATAGCTAAGTAAAATTAATTTCTGTTAGTAATTTAAGGGAATTACTGCATTGTAAATAATAAAAAAGAAAGCTTATTAATTTAATTTAAACCTAAAATGGTACTAAACATGATTGTATCAATGATGAGTGGTGTTCACTCGGGAGCTTCAACAGCATCAGATAAACTAGGGTTAACAACAGATCGGCAACACCCAACTACAACATGCTTTACTTAACAATACATATGTTTGTTAACTAAAAAATCATCATATTTTGAAGTCACAAAGGACAACTTCATCCACAGATGCACATTCTAAATGGGTTGAAGAATACACTGCATAACTGCAACTCAGTATACTGTTGAAATTGACTATAATTATTTAAAAATGAAATTCCTGAACAAATTTCAAGTCTTCTCTGAAGAACTTTAGTTATTTACAAAAGGAAGTGGCCTGAAATATGTCTCATTGGCATCTTATCCTACAACAAATGCACAAGCGGAAAGATATATTCACACATTCCAGCAAACAATTATAGCTGAGAATAAGCCAGTTTCAAATGCTCTATCAGGTTATAAGAAGGCAGTAAGTGTCTCTCCGGCTACAGCTGTTAAGACTTATGGCAGATTTACAGTAGCCCCATCCCTAACAGATGAAAGATCACAGAATCTTGGAGACAGTGGTGTTGCTTTGTGAAAGTCTACAGCTCTCCCTGTATCACAGAAAAATAGAAGTATCAATGTTTTCTAGAAAAGATATGTTAAAAGAGCTTCTGAAAAACATTTCTACAAAACATTAGCTGTTATGGGTTTCTCTTTTATAAAGAAAGCCCAGCCAATGTCACCTAATCACACTAATGAGATGCATGTCCCTGTTCTAACAGGCGATTCCAAGATGCATAGCAGGATGAATCTGTTGCTGAAGAGATGCCAGAAAGCACATTGTGCCACATGTTTTTATAAAATGTCTGTGTTGTATTAGCCAAAGAGTAAGACTTCCTCTGTAACATTGTGGCAATAATGGCAATAAGGCATTCTAGTGTTTCAGATATCACTCTACATTCAGGAGGGAAGGGAGGAATTCTGGAAAAAAACACTAAGGGGTCTATGAGTAGCATGAAACATTAGACCAAAGTGTCCTCCAAGAACATGTGTATTTCCCTTAGAGGAGTTTAAATGGCAAGTATTTAGACTTTCAATGGCTGACATATTCTTCATAACACTCTATCTAGATGAATATTCTGACCTTTAATAAACAGAAATTCATCTTTGGTCTTTAGTTCACTTTTGCTTCTCCACAAGTTAAATCCATGGAAAACTATTATTTCAGATGTTGCTGAAATTGGTCAACATTTTCAAAAGTCACTGCTGGACAAAGAGTAGCAAACATGCAAATAAGCATTTCCAAAGGAAAGCTGTCTAAAAGACATTCTGCCAAAAGCATGGTTGAGGTCTCCCGCTTCTTTAATCAATAGCACACAAAGGAAAACAATGTCCAGCATTATTTCATCTTTAAATGCTCAGCCCAAACGAATGCATGCAACTGGATATAACCGAGCTTGCCAAAGGTGCATTTAATGCAGTCCATTTAAAGCACTCTCTTTTATTTGCACTACCTCAAGACTTTAGCACTGCGTAATATCTTTCTGAGAAATGTAAGATCTCTTTGGGTGCTCCCTGAATTTTAGAAACCACAGAAAAATGAAGCAAAAAGGTAGCTAGGATGCAAATCAGTAGGCATGCCTACAAGAAACCCAGCTGTGACCGTGTGGTTTCCTATTACTTTTGTGCAAAAATACAAAAGACACAACAGGTTTGGAATCTTTTCTGTTACTTGTGTTTTGTATTTTTGAGGATTATCATAGGCTGCAGAGGCTAATGACAGAAGTTTTGCCTTTATTTTCTGTTTTAATCATTCTGTGTCTTATACTCAAAAGACAGGCTTTTCAACTAAGAATTCATACTGTAAAGCTAACAGTTTTGGCCATTAATGATCATTAGTGTCACCACTAAAAAGAGATTCATGTGGGTGTTATTTATTAAAGCAATCAAAATGTGCTATTATGTTCCTAATTACAATATTTATTCAAACTCCCCTACTTACCCACAGTACAAATACAGTGCAGGCAGCTGTTGAAGTGGCTTCCCTGTGCAGCTCTGGAAACGACTTTTTCTTTCAGCTAAGGACATTCCTATTCTCAAGGGGAAGGAACAGATTAAATGACAATCTTCTCTCTGCAAGCCAAGCTCTCTTGTTTTGGATGCATGAAGTCAAATTATGGATAAGAGCAGCAGAAGCACAGAAATGAATAAGAATTGTAATAGAGGAAAAATATCAACCTACTCAAATTTCTGCCTTCAAATCATTTTTATTGTAAAACCAATAAGTTAAAAAAAGTGCACATGCGCATGCACATTTCATATATTGCTCACATATGCATATATATATATATGCATATATAACATATTGCTTTTAATACAGGTCAGCCATAGGAAAAAAAGAAATCCCAAAATACTAAAGAGTATTTTATTTATTCAGAGCTACTTTCTGTACAATGAAGAACACCACTGTCAAAAGCTACATTTAGAGAATCAGCATCTTAAAGCCCTCTGCTGAGAGCTTAAATGAAAAGTTTATTTCACAATTATGCAGCACAACAGAACTAGATAAACTACTGACCCCATGCTATCACAGATCCTAACAGATAAAATACCAAGAAACAAATACAAATGTTCAATAAGTTATTTTAAGAACATGCATTATTTTTAAAAAATATCTTCAAGTTAGTTCAGTGTCCAATGACTGTGCTCTTTTTGCTTAAAAAAAAAAGAAAAAATAAAAGCAACATGCATTTATTAAGCCATTATTTTAGTATTAATAATTACCAAACAGAGCCCACTAAGACAAGAATGAAGGTAGTGTTTTTCCCTCTGCAGATGAAGTCCATCTTCTTTCCAAAACTAAGAATGGTCTTTTATGTCAGCAACCAGAACTTAATGAGCATAATTTGCTTGCATATTTTTAAAGGAAATATAATTTGGATGCAAGCTTTTTCCCCTAGAAGTCCCAAAGAAAAAGACATAGTTTAAAGAGAGCATTACTATCTTGTTAAATAATCTAAATAATAATCTACTGTTCTGTTTGAAAAGACTAATGTGTTTTTATAGTTTGAGACTAATGTATTAAGTAACCCATACTATTACAATACATAAAATACTGTCCAGATTATTTGGGATACTTGAGGGGAAGCTGTAGCTGTGACTGGAGATACAGAGTTAGTGGTATTTTGCCATTAACAGAATATATTAGAATATATTTTGTTAACAACATTGTTGCATGTTTGTATAACCACTTTCTACCTGTATTGCTCTCACTTGTCTTTTCAAGATTCAGTCTGTTCCTAAATGGACTAATTGGTCAATGAGGATGTCAGAAGAAATGCAGCTAAATAATCTTTGGGATAATAAAAAGGAAGTATACATTTAGCTTTTTTTACATCTCCCTGAATATGTTTGACGATTCACTTCTCTTTAGCAAATTCCTTTTGCTTTAAAAAGGACAAATGATTTTGTGATACCTTATCTCTGCTTGTTCTGAACAGCAGAAAATTATTAAATGATCTAAAGATTATTCTGTTGAATGTTGTTGTTCCTGAAGAGCAGTGCAAGCACTCAATGGTGTTTTTTATTTTTTAAATAAAACATGAAAACCCACACCTACTTAGGTCAACAAAAAGATTCTCACCAAAATCAGTGGTATCAAGATTTCATCCTTATTTATCTTCATTTCTTCCTTCACTTTAAAAATGGACTAACCCACAAGTGCCTCATTTTTATGAAGCAATATGTAAGGGAATAATCAAATAATCTTTTTCAACGGTGGCCACATATTTCTTGTTTTTGAAATTAAACTAAAACTAGTGACTGGATATTAGCTTCACATTTTGTTCAAGTCTGTCAAGTTTACATAGCACCTTTCTCATACTACCCCAAAAATTACTGATTTACTTGCTAGTACTTACCATCTCATGTTTATCTTTAGGTAATTCTTTTTTTATTTTTATTGTGAATGCAGCTTTTTGTAAGCAATTCCTATGTTTTTTTTCAGAGTACTCTCCGCTGGCAGTATACAGCATAACTTTATTTATCTTGTTATATACTGGAATAATCCTACTGATATTAGCAATGAGGGATAGATATTTGATGAATAGAAGGTTTAATTACAACAGATCTACACTTAATCCAGTATAGATTATTCTTTAAAGACAGCAAACAAAGCTGGTACTCCACTAAAAACTGTCTTTTGTATTCTGGAGTCAAAAAAGAGGTTCTACAAAAGCTGTTCACCTTCTTAAAGACCTTATATCTATCCAGAAAGTATGGAATCACTCGAAAGCTGAGACCACTGAACTATGTTATTACAGGCAGAAAGATGAGATTTTGTTTTACAGCCCAAAATTTCTGTAAGAACTACAGAAAAAATTTGAAACCTGACACTCAGGTTTGTGAACATCTCTAGATTGACTTTCATGCTATCTTATTCTTTTGAGTCCAGAAAATTCTTGTAGGAGAGTAACAGTTTATTGTAATTCAAATACTAAACAATTAATCAAATTCACTGTTTTATGAAAACCAGATCTTCTTTGAAACTGTTCCACTTTGTAACAGTTTCAGCAATTTTTTTTCCTAGGAAGAATTAATGAATTACAATTATTTGCTGCAAATAGAACAGAGCATAGAAGGAAGAATACACTGTTGATTTTGATAGCAAATTCTTCAGACACTCAGGAGGTATTTGCTTGGTGAACAAATGATCTGTCTACTTCCCTGGCTAGACTGTGCTATTATGACTCTAGTTCTCATCCACTTTTACTTTAGCTCTCTTCAGATGGATAAAACCAAAGTAGGCATGGAAGACATTGTGTTGAAGTATTTTTTTTACCTTGGAGAACCAACTAAACAGAAACTATCTGTTTAAGGGACTATCTGAAGTCCCTTCAAAACTCCAAAGTAAATTCTTACTTCTTAATTCTATTTTTTAATACTCAAAAAAATATTTTAATTTACACAGAAGAAGTGTCGTTTCTGGATAATGTAGCTATACAGGGGTGTTATTTAAGTGCCAGTCATCATTGGCACCAGTTTAACGTCATGTTGCAATTTGCTTCTTGTGGGTAACACAGGTACCGAGATTGTGAAAAAATGAAATTGTGGCAGACAAATTTTTTTTTTTTTTGTCTTCCCTAAAATGAATTCTGAGAAAAGTTTACTTCCCTCTTTGCACTGACTTCAGTATATGATTATCAGTATAACATCAAGCCCTTCATCAGGCACAGATCTTATAAGCATACAAACATACTAACATTTATCTCAGAAAGAACAGTGACTATGCATCTTAAGTCTAGCACATGTTTGTAAATTGGTTAAACTTGGGCCTGGTTTCCAATATTCTATATTCATTCTCTTTTATTTAAAAAGATGAATCTACTCTAGATTCATCTCTACTCTAAATTATACCAAAATACTCAGTTTGTTTTTTCTCTTCCTTTCAATATATCTATTAATAAAGGAAATGATTATGATTTCCACTACATATAAATTATATAGTACCACTAATCTGAGCCTAGAAAATCATTTGTCTATATTCCTCCAAAAAAAACAAAGTTGGTATTTCAAAATATTTAGACCAGATTCATATCTTTAATTCAAGGTTTGAAAAGGTTGCAAAAATAGCAGTTTGATACATGTTGCAAGACCATTTAAAATAGATAAGCTATATCTTCATTTCAAATACTTTTCAAGTAATACCCAGTGAAATACTTTGTTCAGTAGATGAATTAGGAGTGGACAGAAGGAATCCTTGTGTCCTCTGTTTAAGGAAATGCTGTTCCTTATAGCTTCCTGTTCTAGCTGCACGCAATATAGATGTTTAAGATACTTAGACTTTCACTGGACGCTGCTATAATTGCCTGTGGATTAATTAAAGTAATTAAAGTTGAATTGTATACCACAACTTAAAAGTAGAACTGAAATGGTGAAAAAGAGGGAAAAAAAAAGTCTTCCGTATATATTGAGAGTCTCCCGTATTTTGAGATAGGTTAACTTTGTCCCTCTGTATCCTATTACATTTTAGCAAATTCACAAGCAAGTGTTTCAAATCCATGTCTATGGCTGACATATGACTGAGATTTCCAGATCTGGGGCATGGTCAGAGGAACTGAACCTGACAACTATGCAAACAAACAACAACAACAACAACAAAACAGGAAAATATGAGATCAAATAAAATAGCTACTTTCAGATTTACAGAGGTTAAAAACAAAAACAAAAAAGAGTTTAGCCAGCAAATCCAGGCACCCAAAGGTTATTCATAAAGGGAGGTGTGATTAACCAGGGATAAATTCTGCTCAAAGATTGAATTCTAATTAAAAAGATAAATCAAACTCAAGAGCTCCTCATGCATGCAGAAAAAATATTGCATTTCTTTCCAAGACTGTACTACCATACTAAGAGAAAGAAAGTGCATGGTTATAGATATCGGTATCATATAGTAAACTCTGACATAACAAAATTAATTCCTTAGTGAGACTCCCAGCAAGTAAAATTAATTCTTACGGTAGTTAGGGGAACTTAAGTGAAATCAGCTCACCTCACTTTTAGAAAAACTAAAGTAGGTTTAGTTTTCTTATTACAGAATGTCCTTCCATGCACTTAAGTTCTATGTTTCAGTAGTATTAAAAGTATCTAGAAATGTAACTGAGATGTACAATTGGACCCTAAATATACTAATGGGCAGAGAATCACAGAATCACAGAACGGTTAAGGTTGGAAGATCACCTAGTCCAACCTCCCTGCTCAGGCAGGGACACCCAGAGCACGTGGCACAGGGTGGCGTCCAGGTGGGTTTGGAAGATCTCCAGAGAAGGAGACTCCACAGCCTCTCTGGACAGCCTGTTCTACCTCTCTAGAAGCTCCACGTCCCTCTTCTACTGGGAAGCCCAGAACTGCACCCAATACTGCAGGTGCGGCCTCACCAAAGCTGAGCAGAGGGGCAGGATCCCCTCCCTCAACCTGCTGGCAACGCTCCTCCCCATGCAGGCCAGGAGCCCATTGGCCTTCTTGGCCACGAGGGCACACTGCTGACTCACGGTTAACTTGTTGTCAACCGGGACTCCCAGATCCCTCTCCACGGAGCTGCTTTCCAGCAGGTCTTCCCCTAAGCTGTACTGGTGCCTGGGGTTATTCCTGGCTCTCCAACCTGTCTCTAGGAGGGCCTCTAGGATGAGCTGCTCCATCACCTTTCCAAGGACAGAAGTGAAGCTGACTGGCCTGTACTTTCCCAGCTCCTTCCTCTTGCCCTTTTTGAAGACAGGAGTGATGTTGGCTTTGTTCCAGTCCACCAGCATCTCCCCTGCTCCCCATGACCTCTCGGGGATGATGGAGAGCGCCTGAGCAAGAACCCCTGCCAGTTCCTTCAGCACTCTTGAGTGAATCCCATCTGGGCCCAGTTTGCCGAAATAATCTCTAACCCAACCCTCCAAAACCAGCCATAAATCCTCTTTCCCAGTATTCTCTTATATATCTGGGCTCTGTAGTTCATGGGGAATGGTCGCAGCAGTAAAGACAGAAGCAAAGAAGGTATTTGGTAACTGCCTTCTCTGCACTGTCCAGCATCAAGGCACCCTTCCCCCTCAGCAGTGGGCCTACATTTTCCTTAGTCTTCCTTTTGCTGCTGATGTATTTGGAGAAGCTCTTACTGTTGTCCCTGGCATCTCTTCCTGACTCTTGCCTTGGCCTTCCTCGTTGCATTCTCTGACACTGTTTCTGTGTTGTGCCCATGTGGTCTGACCCTTCTTTCACATTGTGTATGCACTCTTTTTCTCTTTAAGTTGTCCCAAGAGCTCCTTGCCCAGCCACACAGGTCTCCTGCCCGCCTTGCTCAATTTCTTTCTCTTAGGAATGCACCGCTCCTGAGTTTGGAGAAGGCAATGCATGAATATTAGTCAACTCCCCCAGACCTTGTTTCCTTCTAGGGCCCAGGTCTAGGGGATTCCTCTAAGCAGCTCCCTGAAGAGTCAAAGTTGGCTCTATTGAAATCCAGGGTTACAATCCTACTTAGTGCCCAGCTTCCTCCTCACAGAATCATGAATCCCAACATGCATCCTATCACTGCAGCCAAGACTGCCCCCAATCTTCACATTTCCAACCAGACCATCTCTGTTTGTTAGTATCAGGTCTAGCAGCACCTCTCTCCTCGCTGGCTCATTTAGCACCTGCATCAAGAAGTTATCTGCAATGTTCTGCAGGAGCCTCCTGGAGTGTCATTTTCTGTTATATTTTATTTCTATTTCTGCTAATATCTCTTCCAGCTGTTACCATCTGTATAATAAAAAACAATCAACCCAAGCCATTTAAACCACCGTGACCACTGCTGTATCAGAACACCTTTCTTCCTGTGTCCTTTGTTTTGTATTTCAAATCTTTCATAGCTGCAGAATGTAAAGGGAATAACAAGAAATGAGTGCTTTCTGCCTGTAGACACTATACACACAAAACAAACAAACAAAAAAGCATACTATTTACTTACAGTGAAAATTACACAATGTTTACAACAGGAGAAAAACCATGTGCTAACAATACCATTTTTTTGTATTTTATGCTGTGTCACAAAATGAACATCTGAGAAATCTCTTCTCTACATCTGGTAAGGTCTCATCAAAAACATTCTAGGCTTCCAGTATGTATGGAAGCACTCCACACATAATGAACAGTGTACTGAGAGAGGTGCAGAGAAAAAATAAAGTGGTCAGGGCCCAACTACCTTGAGCAGATGCAGCAATAGTCCAAAGCCCTGCACTTTAGATCTGGGCTTTAATGATAAGAGACCAAAGGCAGTTTTAGAAGGGCTAGCAAAATAGCAGCAGAGTTCAGTGAGGTACTAAGTGCCAGAAAAAGCAGAGGTCTATTAGCAAAAAGGAACAGCTTGTTCTCAGGGCTATTTCATGCAGAGTGTTTGCAAGGGGAAACACACCATTATCATTCTGCTGTGATGATTAATACTCTTAATGTCTTGTGGCCTTCAAAAAGTTAACAGTTTAAAAGGCATGATGTTGTCTGGTTTTAGGGATGATCTGGGGGAGATGAGGAAGGAAGAAGATCAGTTGATCTAATTTAGACAAAGTTAGAATGGAAGAATTCAAAGTTAAAACGAAATGATGCCTAGTCCTGTAGATTTCTATGAATATACAAAGAGCTCAGGATGGTTATAAATCACTGCAGGCATGTTTTATTACTATTAAAAACACAGTCTTATGCTCCCAGTAGGGCACAGGGAAAGGGAGAGAGAGAAAGAGAAACAGAGGGGGGAAGGGGAAGGGGAAGGGGAAGAGGAAGAGGAAGAGGAAGAGGAAGGGCCCTATTTTTGAGCTGGAGCTGAGTGATGGAACAGATCCTATTTGCCTCTGTGACACAGTGGCTGATACTCAACAATACAAGGAGTGGGGAAAGCAATGGAGAAAGCTGCAGCAAGTGTGATGTTTCACCTTCAATGGTGTTAGCTAGCAGATGATTCAGAGCAATCTGTGAAAACTAGCACAGCTGACAATCATTCTACAAAGAAATTTACTCCTAGCCTTGCATTTTACAAGTTGATATATATATAACATGATAGTGATATATGTATATGTCTATCATGCCAGAAATACCTCATTTTCTCAACATACTTATCAGCCATAGGTTTACCAGGGAAAACAAAATGTTTTTGTACATTAAAAAGTTTAGATTAGCCTCCATATGCTACAGTACTCTGTGAAAGCACAAGATCTTGGAATAATACACTGTACACCTTTTGTCATGCAATCCAAATAAGCAGACTTTGTCCTGAAATAAGACCATTTCAATTTTTGTCTCACCTAACAAACTTCATGTTCTCCTTATTACATATTTCTTTCAAATATGCTCGTCTTGACCTCAAGGATAGCCAGATGCAAGTCATCTCCATATTAATTTTCATAGAATCATAGAATGCTTAAGGTTGGAAGAGACCTTTAGAGATCATCTAGTCCAAGCCTCCTGCGCATCAAAGGAATGAACATGCTTCCTTACAAACATGCTTCCATTTAATTCTGTAACTCTTCAGAAATCGGACTTCCTACTACTAGGTGAACAGGGGCCCATATTCTAGAAATAGCCCTACATTAAGAAATTATATGCAGATTTGCCTGACCATATCAAGCAAAGCAGTTTCCAGTAAGTCTCCACCTTAAAACAATACTTCCTTCTGTAAATCCACTCCCATTAATGAAAAGCTACAAACTTTTTACATTATTTTTTTCTGTAACAATTAGGGCACTAACTTCCCTTGAACCTTTGAACATTTAAAGATCATGCACTTCAATAATTTCCCAAAATGAAGATGTTTTAAAATACTTCAGCCCCTCCTTTCTTCAAGATATTATTTGCATTTAACACCAAGCCTTCTGAGAGCTACAGTTGCTGCTTTATAATACTGTCTTTTCCTTTCTGCTTTATAATGCTGTTCTTTCTCTGCAAATGACACTGCTGAACAACTTGCCATACCCTCACATTTGCACAGAAACAAATGGAAGTCTTTCTTTGTTAATTGGCTTATTAAAAATTTATGTTGCATTTTGATGTTTAATTTTTAAACATCACATTGAATGTTTCTACTGCCATTCCTTTCTTCAGAAAAAGAATCAAGTATAATAAAGAATGCAGTGCTTTTCTGAACAATAATTGGCTGTGGGTTAGCATTCAGGATAGATAACATTACTTCAGCACAGCACATACTACTTCAGCATTAGCACACATTTTTTAAAGTTTAAGATCACACTATGTTGTGAGCCCCAAGAAAGACAATCTAAGATAAAATGATGCTGCCATTGTAATCTGATTTTTATTCTTTTCCATTTCTGCTGATATCATGTAAATTGCATTAAGAATAAACTAGTTATATCTTTAACAGCAGGCTTGAGACTTTTCCATTTCATTGTTAATTCTGTTAAGTATTTTCCACCTAAAGGTTTAGTTCTACAAAGTGGCAAGCTCAGTGATGAAGCAAACACTTGTAGTTAAGACTTCAGCCTCCAACTTCAAAGTTGCAGTATGTTGCCACCAAAAATCGAAGACAGACCAATGTTTAGGACAGATCATGCATAACCTCATACACTTACATTGGATTATGTGCTTACCCCGTTTATTTTCTGTTCTTGAGAAAATCAGATGCAGTCTACTTGCCTTCATGACATATCTTAAAGCTAAATTCTCCCTATGAATGCAAAAATGCAAGTACTAAATAACAATAGTTTAATGCTTAACTTCATAGGGACCTATGGGAATGTTTTCACTAGGAAAGCTGCCTACAACTCTGTTTTCATTCAAGTATAGAACTGCCAGTGCTGAGTAGCCAGGCATCAGAACTTGCCAAGATCTATAAATATTGAATTTCTTCATCTAATTCAGCCGTAGGATCAGATCCAGTAGCTGGTCTAAAGACTTTTCCTTGCTACTTCAGCTATTCCCACCTTATCACCTCAGACTCAGAAGCCACAGGATGGAGTCTAGCAATCCATATTCCAGGGGATCAGTCAGAGTATAAAATTGCTCATGGCAGAGGAGCTATCAGATAGTTATTTCTTACAGAGAAGTCTTACACCCTCTCTTCAGCAACATTTCCTTGCTCTGCTCCTACTATCTTCCTTTACAACAGATCTGCTTACTAGACCCTTCACTGAGCCAATTCTGATCATAATCGCCACCACCACCAAGGAAAAAATAAAGGAAAATTGGCTCAGATTAGTTTTGCAGTGGGTTAAATCCTGTTCAGCACAGAATTAAACAGCATCAGAGCTAGTATGAAAAAGCAGGAAGAACATAACTGGGTATAGAAGGGAAGCAGTAAGCATAAGACTGCTTTATCACCAGCAACTAGAAAGCCCTTTTTCATCCTGACTCATATGAGTCATTGCCGCAACGGCCACTTTTCAGCCACAAATGACTTTTGTCCCATCTGTTCTGCTGTTACACTAAAATGGCACTTCTTTAAAAACTCTTTGCAAACCCCTAACAGCCACACATATATTCACATCAGAATAAAAATCCAGAAATTTCAGCTAAGCAACATACAACTGAAGATCAGTTCCAAAGACATCTTCACATCATCTCATCAGCATGCCCCTGTGATATTTAAATTTTGGGATGATTTTATTCTTATACCCATAATTAAAATGTGGATACATCCAAATTCACTTGTCTTCTCCTAATACTCTTCCTCAGGAATAAGAAGTATTTCTTTTGCAGCATTCCTGGACACTTCAAGGCTATTCAAGCAAAAGCAACAGCTTTGCTGTTCATATCAAAAATTCTTATCAAAATAGATGGAAAATGTTATGCAGTCGGCCAGTGACATGGGAAGTTTTATTCCCCAGAATTATCTTTATTTTGAGGGTTTATAATACTAGAAGGACAATCGAAGAGGCACAACCTCCTAAGCTCTCCTTCTTAAAGGGAACAAAAGCCTATTCTCATTTATAACTGATCACTCTTTTATACAAATTAAACAATAATGTAATTGATTTGAAAAAAAAAGTTTCAACATTGTGAATTCTTTTACCCTATCCAGAAGAAATTTCTAAAATACAGTTTGAAAGCTTCCATCCTCAAAGGGTCTGACAAGAATACTATACAGAAAAAAAAAGTTGGCTTTTTTGTGAAGACAAACTGATTTAAAATTAAAACTATAACTCACCAGACATCAAATGATATCACTGTTTCATAAACAGAGAGATGGTTTATCAGATCACATTCTGTTATTTGTCTCCTCATGCTTCCTTCTATATTTCCTCGATTATTATTTCTCCCGTGGTGTTTCTCTTTAATATACAGTGTAGTTATGCAGTGTTGACCAAGCAACATCAGGGAAAAAGCTATTAAAAAAAAAGAGAAGTGAATTAGTTGGCCAATGCCATGGGAAGAAGTTTTATCTTCAGATGTAACATTGCAAATATTGTATTTGCAATATGTGGGCTCAAATTTAGAATGTAAACATTTTAGTCTCTGATATATCTCTCATATTGCTGCTGATGCAAGCATATGCATATCAAAACATTTTATCTCTTACTGCATGTCTCACCTGTTGTTTTGCACAATCCAGCAATGCAAATAGTGCTAAACTAAGACAGAGGTAGGCTTTTTGTATCAAATTTGCTTTTGTATTAAATTTAAAATCTTACAGATATGTTTGTGCCTAATATCCACATTCTGTAGTCATTCATTCACTTCAGTTTTACTTTTTTTAAATCTTCTTGCAACAAAGTCACCTTTAAAAACACTGTGAAAGCATTCATTACATCTGGCTCAACAGAGACAAAACTTAATGCACAGCTTCTGCCAATTAGCCTTTTGCTATATGATCACATCCCTCTTGCTTACCCATGTGAGGAACAGATTGGGCAGTCTCTGGACAGCAGAAAGGAGAGAAATCATGACTCGGAAAGGAGAAATCTAGCCCCCAATCCTCTTTTTCCCCAGATGAGCTAACACTTGAGAAGAAGATGTAGAGAGGACAGAGGTGCTGTACTAAATTTAATTCCAAACAGGGCTGAATTAAAGCAATATTATAACCTGTTAAAAAAAAATGCTGGGATCTAAATACTATTTCTCTACAATTCCACTTGAAAATGCTCTCAAAACAGGTAGCTGCTAACAGAATGATTACTGCCTAATCAAAAACAACTGAAATAAATAACTTTGGTTTTGATCCACATTCAGCATGACACACAGAACTGAATTTATGAAACATATTACTGAGTGAATTTCAGTAATCATTTATATAAACTCTTATTTACTCAAAAATATTCTGTGAAATATTTTCACAATATTGCAATTTCAGTAATTATTCACTCAACCCTACTGAGCATATCACACATTTAAGGTAAAACTTTGCCCTATCTCCAGTACATACATGTGAATACACTTCATTTGAAGACAAAAAACACCCAAGCATACTGAGCTGATAGTAAAACCTAATGTCATCTCCTAAAGACTGAATGCCCTCTACTGCTTGGTTACAGATCTGCACCTGTAGTCATGGAACAGCTACTCGAAATCATGTTTTACATTGTTTGCAAATTTTAAAAATAAAATTTTATTTATCCAGACTTTTTAAAATTTCATCTCTCTCAAAGCTATCAAGAGATATGAAACATAAATTTATATTTCAAGTTCTTTAAAAACAGAGCATTCCAATCTGCTCTATCATTCATTTGTTGTGATCTATTCTATCATTCATTGTGATTCCAAATATTTCACTTTAAATAAAAGTACAATGTCAGGCTGAATATATCCTTTGTAATTGCCAGACACTACAATTTTGATTTTAAGAAGTCCATGTTATTATTTTCTGAAAATGCTTTAGCATTCATTTATCTTAAACTTTGTATGTTTTATGCCTGTTTCCAAGCTTAATGCACTTCCTTCCTCCCATATTACAGTACATAGTGTTCTAGTGGCAAAGGTGTATCATTTGTCCATAGTTGCTTACCTTTGAAAAGCAAACAATTGAACTTCTTAGATCCCTAAAAATGACATGCTATGCATGTCATTTTACAAGATGAGTGCTGTAAGATATCCTGGAGATAACAGCAGACCTATGCCCACTGCTTTCCTTTCCATCTATAAAGAAAAGATTTATATTCTAGAAAGTTTACCTCAAGTCTGATACAGTTTTATATCAGAATGGTTCCTAAGGGAATGCTGCATTTTGCTGTATGAAGTTAAGAAGAATTTCTGATATTGTGTTTTAAAAAGTTACCAACCACGTGCCTCCAGCTGCAGATATCAACCTTTTCCCTCTCTTTTTTTGCTTCCCTTTTCAATGTGGTTATCCAAGTGAGCAGATAGTGAGTCTAGATATATTTGTGACAGACTAATTTTAGTTTTTAGAATGACAGCTTTCATTTGGACAGAAAAGTAGCAAAGAAAATATTACTTATAGTTTGACACAGCAAAGAAAGATGGAGACCAGCTTTTTCACAGGTCATTTAGCAACCAGCTACTGAGGAGAAAAAAGATTCGCATAAAAAAGCATTCACATAAAATAAAGGTCATTAATTTCTCCCCAAACTGATGGTTGAGGATAAGTGTCACCTTAACAGTTTAGAAGCATACAAATGATAAACATCTGGATTACCTGGCCTTTTTGTTCTGTTCTTGAGAAAACTGAACACATTGTTCTTGGCCAGAAGTATAGACTCCAAAGCACTGTGATAATGCAAAAGATAATGCTGTAAATAAGCTGACTGTCTGCTCAGTTACTATGTCTGAGATGAAGGGCTTGAGCCTCAGCTAAAAGAAAGCAAATAAATTTCAGTCCTTGAAATACTAATTCTTTTTTTAGTGAGATACGAACTTTCTACTCCTGTCCTCCAACATACTTTCAATATCTAAAGAAATATATTATTCTCTGGAAACAATATATTATTTTCTTCTCTCAATATATACGAGGTCAGGTTTTGCATATATATATATACATAAAAATATCTGGAAGATGCAAAGAATAATGGCTCTACTTTAGCTGGGAGAAATTAGCAATATACATTGTGAGAGAAAGCATGAAAAACAAAATTTCACACTTACTGTACATAAAATTTGGTGTTTCCCAAACACTAATACTCTCAAATCTTACCATCAGACAATATCTAAGAAAAGAAACTATGCTTCCATAGCTCAAAAATGATTTTTTTTTCAATAAAGAAAAAAAAAAGGAAATGGCAAGTAGATATGTAAACTATCACACATAAGCTTGTTTTTTTCATCTGAAAATCGGAAAGCCCATTGCTTTATGCCAGATACAAGGTGAGTGTTAAGAGAGGAAGAGTACTTTTGGTGACATGAGAAATTCCCCAGCTTCCCTTCTTTCCAGAGAACAAGTTTCTTTGGAAAGAGAAGGAATTGCTTAGAGAACAACCTTCTTCGAGAACCTATGCATTTTGTTTGACCTAGGTTCTATATTTAGGCATGTGTGTGTGAGTGTGTTCGTGCATGTGTACCTGCACACATACATATTTAAAAGTTAATAATCACACTGGCCCTTGGGCTCAGACTAACTCTGTGTTATCCCTCGTTTTCACTGCGCAATGGTATGTATTGCCACCGCCAGTAATACTCATGGATGCTCATGAACATTTTCTGGAATTGCTCTGATAATGACATTTTATCCATGAACTGACCTGCTTAGTTTCAAGGAAACTTTTCTCTAAGCCTACACAGCAGAAACAAACACAGTGAAAATGGCTACAGAGAGGGTTTTCAAAGCATTTACATTGTTCTTCAGCTTTATCCATTACCTTCCAGCACATACACATATCCAAAACAGAAAAGCACATATCCAAAACAGAAAAGCCCTGGCCTGATGTTGAGACATCTCACAGAAGTAATAATGTACATGTCATGGGATGCAAGGTTTCAAAACAAGAAAATCACGAATTCTCTAGGCTATACAAATGTAGTAATTTGTTGCCGTTTCAGTGATTAGGTTAGTTTTAGGTAGTTAAAAAAAGAGAAAATCCTAATAAAAATGCTGTCACAGAGTGCTCTGTAGATTATCAGATAGACTACAGTGCCAAACAGCTTTTGCATTTGAAAGAATACACAAGTTCTAGGTATATTTGCCTACAAATAGTATGTAAGACACTCAACTTTAAAACAAGATTGCAGTGACAGCAGTGTTATTGCTGTTTCACTGCTGAGTCTATATGAAGACTGACATATAACCTGCACTTCCTCTGTGGGATGCATCAAGAAAAACAGCCATCCCAACAAGTATTGTAATAAAGAATAGTCGGCCAGCTTTAAGGAGGCAAGATCTTAGATCATTGAAAGTATTTTTTTTTAATTGATAAATATTGTCACTTGGAACAAAACTGTTTTTTTAAAGCATAAATTACAGTACAAAGAAATTGCTGCATTCTTATGGAAGACATACCAGATACAATGAAGAGTTAGCCTCCTCCAAATCTGTTCTCAAATATCAGACTGATTTAAGATACTGAAATAGTAGTATTTTGATTCAGATAGTAGAAGCTTCCACAAAGAAAAGAAAAAAAAAGAGAGAGAGAGAATGAGAAATAATATTGTATCTTAAGAAGCCATACAGATGTGGAAGTAAAATGCTTCTGGCTTGGCAAATGGGACATGATAAATATCTCCAAGTATCTGAAGGCCATAAATGAAGGAATTATTTAGCATTACACATGGAGTATATTTAAGAATAGTGGGATTACACTAAGCAAAGCAGGTAAGGTTTCCTGACCATGAAATTTATACAAAACTGAAACAGCCTTCTAAAGAGGGAAATCTGTTGCTCAAGTCGCTTAAATTAGAATGCAGAAAGCACACGGAAATGTCCTTTAGGGAATGAACTGCATTGGTTTGGAAATAAACCTAATATGTCTTTCCAGATATAATTTGTATGATTTCCTGGTTTTGGACATAAAACACATGGGAACTCAAGTCAAGAGTTCAAGTAACTATCGTTTCTGATGGAACTCAGTACCGGATGGTGCAATACAGGCAAGATGATGAACTGATTCAAACCTATTCTTAAGTTACGGGGAGGCATGTATTCCTCTCAATACAGACACACAAGCAAAATACACTAGCAGAATAGCAAAATCAAAAACAAACAAGCAAAAAATCAAGTATTCAATGGCACATGGTGTACTATTCTACTAAAATAGAGAACCATCCTCCAATCCTCATCAACCAATCTCAACATACACATAAGTAATACTCTGTAGAGACTGAGAGAGATCTCATCCCAGAAGAGGACAAGTTTTGTACACTTATCTGTTCTTTTAATGAACTTTCCATCATCTTACTCCACTTTTATGCATGTCTGAAGTTTTATTCTGTGATAATGTAATGCAATAAGAAAAGAGAATTTCTGTTTGAAAAGGAATTCATTACATGATATTTAAAATTTCCCTAGTCCCTAAATAATAAAAACCCTATAACGAATATGTTAGCATTTGTTGCAAAACAGTGAGAAGAATTAAGCCCCCAAGCTTTTACAGTTCCATAAAGATTTTCTATATATAGGAAATTAAACCAAAATTTATGTCAGTTTGATAATAGCATCACTTAAAACCATAACAGTTAATTAACTAATTAACAACCTAATTAACTCAGCACTTAATTTACTTACTTGAGTTCATTTAAATTCCCCAGATGAGATTTAATGAACTTCCAGAATAATTTTGGGCTAACCATGTGATGTATGATTCTTGTATCTAGAAAATATTTCATGAAAGTAAATGATTTAAGACACAGCGCAGTACTAAGTTTTTGCTTTACTGCATGCAGCATCCCAAAACCTTGTAATAGGTTTTGTGCAGGCGTTGGAGAAAGAGAAAGCAAGGGCTGGCTGAAAGTTTCCTTCTTGGAGTAACCACAGAAGTACTCCAAGAATTACTAGTCTTTCTTGCATCCATGCTCAGTTTTAAACTTTTACAGTTTCACTCATAATGCAAGGCTAAGTTGTCATCTGTTAGGAGGAACAGGCTCTCCCAATAAAAAGCATGAGCTTGCACAATCACAGCAAACCTCAGTTTGCTCAGTTACCACAGTTCAGAGGTTTTGCAGGAGATATGAAATATCTCAAGAGAGTCAACACAAAGTTACAGAGACTAGAGCTAAGACAACCTGAAATTCTTAACATTTCTAAATAAATATATTTCTTACTTAGCTTGCAGAAGAACTTCTGAGAGGACAGAAAAACAGATAGATTTTTAAAAAGTTTAAAAATGAGGATTTTTGCCATGCTGAGCCGTAACAATGCTTGCTCTCTAAACTTTCCTTTATATCATGCTAAAAACTAGTTAACACACGACAGAATAGCCTACTCTGCTAGCAGGGCCCAAAGACATTTGAGGTGTCCAACAGTGACATTTGGAAATCTCCTATTGCCATTTTCCAGACTGAGTTACCCAATAAGACACCTCAACAGCAGCTCCCCCCAAACTTGACACCTTTTCCTGAAGCCTGATCCTTCCTGTTTGCAAGATCGTTCCCCTTTAGCACTCCCCAGCCTCAGCTCTGCTCACCCACGAGGGAGGCCCCTCACATTACGCTACTCACCCGCTCTCTGGTCCTCCCCTTCTCAGCCTCCTACTCACCTTTGCGTTACTGATCAGGCTCCCTGTCCTACCCTCAGCTAGAGAGACTTGAGCTCTCCCATTTCAAGAAGGGTCTCCAGGAACAGAGAGCCCAAATGGTACCAGTGCCATCAGAACAGGCTAGAAAGCAATTTGGACGGGCTTGTGCCCCCTTCAGAGCTTCTCTAGCTCCTAGAAGTTGCCAGGCCCAATGGCCTAGCAGGACCGGTGGCAGCCTGGGACACGTGTCCTAAAGAGGCTGCCAGAAGGTGAGAAGGCCTTGACATGGACACAGGGCAGCGGGGCTCTGCCTGCAGAGCTGAGGCACCCCTGGCCTCACCCTCAGCATCACCTTGCCACTGTCCCACCGCAGGGACATGGGCAAGGTGGCACAGGAGCCTCGAAGCTGTGGAGGAGGAGGTCTCCCTGCCGCTGCTCTGG